>JAVQJD010030229.1:0-21503 GCA_036023655.1 Nannoperca australis | reverse complement strand
AAGTTACACTTCGGTATTGTGTTGTATATTTTTTTATATATATATATATATATATATATATATATATATATATATATATATGTATGTCACAACAAATAATAGTGTAGAAATATATGGTATACATTTTATTTTTGTCTGAAAGTAGCTTCTAACTGGCCCAGGTGTCAGCTTATATACCTTTATATCACTTTCTCTGAACCTTGACCACAGCTATTTTGTGTGTTTCCAACATTTACTATTTAATGTGTCTCACAATCCTTAACATCCCTCATGATCATCTCAAGCTGTTCAGTTTGTGAAAGCGCAGAATAAGATGGTACATATTGTCTTCTACAACAGTTGAGAATTAAATGAAATGTAGGGACATCGGAAAACCAGATAACTGCTTTTTAACGAGGCAGAAATCTGGAAAATGAGTCCAGGGGGAATCCAAATGATCCAAACTGGTTTTCACAAGACAAGATGAATGAAGATGAATGAGGCTGGAGGCCAAGAAGAAAGAGGTGAGGAGCCATTGTAGGGGCTGGAGAGACAGAGCAGAGGGAGAGATGGAGGAAGGAGAGGTGTCTTGTTTTGCAGGCAAGCTGCAGTAAAATGCCACAGTGAAAAAAGACACAACCATGGAGAGTGTTAGGATTTAGAGTGAATTTTTCCTGTTGTGACTGCTTAGAGGCTGTGAAGAAAATATGTTGTGAAAAGGGCAATAGAAAGCAACATTTTGATTGATTGTAGGTCATTACACCAGAACCATATTGCACTATATATAGCTATTAGGCAGTGCCTGACCTGCAGACCTTTTCTCCACACTGTGCTCTTTCCCCTCAGTTGTTAAAAAGCTCCCTCTGTCTTTTCTGTTCTGCTCTTTATCTTTATAAGTCCTCCCCTTTTCCTCTCAAAACATCAATTTCTTCATCTATCTCACTTTCCCCCCTTCTCTCTGTCTGCCTCTCCCGGTCAGGGGAAGTGGCAGTTGCTGCCTGCTGGCTCCCAGAGGAACAAACCTGCCTTTGTCTGTCTGCACTGTAGGAAGATAAGAGGCCAGTCCACCCAGTAAGCCCAGAAAGCCCAGTAGGGATTCAGGGTTTGTCTGCGGCGAGCCAGCCACCCAGAATGCCTGTAAATCAACCAGCCACTCAAGCCAGGGCCTTCCCGGTCTGTATAGCTAGCTAGCTAGTCAGTCCGGTATTATGTTAGACGCGCTAGGAAGAATGGATGGGAAAGAACAGTGGAGACTGAGACAGACAGACTGCAGACCTTGGTTAAATGTTTTCCAAGCAAAACCAAAATTGGCAATGACTTTGAACATTCAAAAACTCCCTTACTTACTTGGACAAAGTCCAAAGTGTTAATTTATTAGCCCAATTTATTACCTCATACAATGAACTGAGATTAACAAGTGTTTTACAATGCTACATGACATTATGGCACTCAAGCACCAACTGTGTTAGCTTTTATTTTACCCGTTGAATGTAATGGAATTGAATGAAACAGTTTCCTCAATCAACCAAAAGTTCCCTATTTATGTGTTGCTAAGAAGAGTCAGTGTGTAATTGAAAAGGTAATAAAAAATGTTTGGGAAATGTGCTTAGTCGCTTCCTGAGAGATAGATGAGAATATTGATACCACTTTGTTAAATATGAAGCCAGAAGCCAGTTAGCTTAGCGTAGGACAAAGACTGGACAAGGGGAGAAACAGCTAGCCTGGCTCTGTCTGGAGTTAATACAATACACTTAGCACTTCTAAAGCTCATTGATTAACTTCTCTTTTGTTTAAAAACTGTTAAACTGTTAAGTTTGCTGACAAAGCCAGGCTAGCTGTTTCCTTCTGTTTATAGTCTTTGTGCTAAGCTAAGCTCCTGGCTGTAGCTTCATAATTAAACCAGCACCTATAAAGCTCACTATAATTAACATGTTATATCTGTACAATCTGTGTGTTTGCAGTTTGAGATGTCCTGTCAACGGGTTTACAGATGTCTTTTTCACTATTGGGAAAATACTTTTTGGCCCACATGGAAATGTTTTGCGGCAATACCACGAGTGGCCACTGGAAGAAATTGGAAGCAAGGCTGAGCGGCAGCGCCGTATCCAGTTCTTATAATACATCCATGGCTGGAAGCAGCAGCACTGATAGCTAAACTAAGTTAAGCTAAGCTAATCAGCTGCTAGCTGTAGTTGTATATATTAACGGAGAGGTATTCGTATCATCTCATCTACTTCTTGGCAAGAAAGTGAATAATCATTTTCACTGAAATAAGTCAGTAGTCTGCTTCTCCTGCAATGTGAAGATTCCCAGTGACACTCCAAATCAACTAAATAAATGAACTTAATAAAAGCAAGAGAGAGCAGATATACTTAAGGCACAGTGAAGTCATGGAACAACACCATCTTATTGGCGGCAGGCTGGCTTGTTTGTCTGTACAAGCTCACATGATCACACCTTTAGAAAAGGTTCCTGTCTACACAAACTTCTTCTCACAACCACATCCACACCCTTTTGTGATAGGAAACCAAAAACATCCAGCAAAATTGATTTTCTATTATATTTCAAAGCTGAAACTACTTTACATCATTTCAACATGATCTCTTTTTATATCACTTTCACAGCTTTGACTAAACACTGAAATTACTCTAAGAGCATGATGAAATCTAGAATAAAGCCAGGGGGATTTTTGTTGTTGTTATGTTTTAATGGATGAGGATCCAGGCACCTCAGGCTTCAACAAGCCTTAACAAGGAGATCAATAGAAATGATATAGACTGTCCTCCCACAGGCTGTCTGCTTTTGCTCGGATCACAGAGGAATATTGTGGAGATGCCAAAGTCACATCCAGCCAGTGTGGAAATTATTTGATGTAATAGGAACACCATGGTGTGATTAGTGGAGCCTCTCCTTCTTCATCTCTCGCCCTGTAACACCACTTCACTCTCTGTAAAGTCAATATGTCAGGGCAGGTGACCGTGCATTTACTATTCTCTTTAAGCCTCCTTCTCTCGACATCCCCCCTTCTCTCCCTGTTTTCAAAGGATGGTACGAGGGTAACAGTAGAGAAGTAGGGGTTACAAGAAGAGGAGAGGAGGATGGCGGGGACGATAAGCGGCTGCGAGGAGAATAAAAATAAATGGCTGTAGGGCTGGACAACAGTCTGACTCAGTCATGTCCTGGATCGTCAAGTTCACCAGATGGCTGCTTGATATGTGCAGAGAGAACAGATTAAGACACACCAGACTCTCTGTTCCTGTGAGTGTGTGTATCCATCCTATGTTGCTCTCTGTGCTCCACATAGGGAATGTGTTATTACTCTTGCTCCACATTCCTAAGAGCCAGAGGAAAATCACAACCCCTTATAACCCCCCTTCTCAGCTGTAGACCAGCTTTGAATTTTTTCTCCCCGTTCACTTCCCTCACTTACACACATCCACACACCCTTACACACTCTGCACAGCTCCTTTCCTCACATGGATTTTGTTTACATCCCGGCAGCCAACTTCGAACTCCCACAGCACTGTGTCATACAGAGGATGTATGGCAGATATACTGTCGGCATGTTTCCTTGCTGAAGTGTTGCTATGTCAAGCTGCATTTGCATGGGATGATGGTTTGGCTACAATAGGCAGAACCCTTTTGACATCCATGGATTTTGAATGATTTTTGAGACTGGCTGGTTGTTAGCACAGAGGTTTCTGATCCTGTTCTCTGGCAACACCAGAATCACTTGATCCCTGCACTACCTGTATCATAATGTAATTCCTAGTATGAAAACCTGTGTGTGTGTGTGTGTGTGCTTTTGTGTCTCGTTTAGTGAATGAGATAAGATGTTCAGAGGCCTGATGAGGCGTGTACAGAAACCAACCTATACATGCATTATGTAAATGCATTCTGCATTGCTCTACACTGCTTTCTTTCCCTCTTGGTGTTCTACATAAATCCCTCAGCTCACATCTACAGTTTTTAAACCTTTCCTAATGTGTGAAAGAAATCTTCTAATCTAAGTGTTCGCCTGAGGCCCCAGCTTTACAAAGTAAAGTTAGGAGAGATTTGGTTAGGCCCCCCAGTGTGCTGCGTGGGCTCCTCCCTTCCCATGCGTATCAGTTGACTGCTGTATATGTGTTTGTAAGATATGAAACAGAAATATGCCTGGTAATATATAAAAAAACAAGGACGAGAAACGACACAGTGTTCAATTAGTGTACAAGTAATTTAGTCTCATATTCATCTTCTTTAACAGAATTACCATTTCATTTGTTTTCCTATTTTTAAAGATATTTAAGTCTTAGTATCACGAGACACACATTAAAACAAGTATTAAGACTAACTTAATTTAAACACTTAATGTTGAAATTGGATAGATACCCATGATGCACCAAGTCAAGTCAGATCAAGTCAGTTTTATTTATATAGCCCAATATAACAAATTTGCCTCAAGGGGTTTTACAATCTGTACAGCATATGGATGAGAAAAACTCCCTGAAGAAAATCCATTAACAGGGAAACAATGGAAAAAAAACCTCAGGAAGAGCAACAGAGGAGGGAAACATTTATGAAGAATCACTAAATTAAATTACTTTTTAATATTTATTTAGCTCAATGTATTGTTATGCAGGTACCATTCTAATGTCGTTAAGTGTTCTTCAAGAACACACTTAAGACCGTCTTTGTATTTGTAAGTGATAAAGCTCCCTGTGTGTGTGTGTGTGTGTGTGTGTGTGTGTGTGTGTGTGTGTGTGTGTGAGAGAATCTGTGCATGGCTCTATGTAGGTCTGTGTTATCTAATACAATCTGTCCCTATCTAATATTCACACTGCTAACCCTTGAGGGTAAAGAGACTGCGGAGGGGAGAGGAAGGGACTTTGTTTGCCAGTGAGTAAACACAACTCTTCCTGGAAGTCTCCTGACTTTAAAAGGGAATCTTACACAAAACAAATTGAATAGACACACACACAGACACACACACACACACAGTGGCAAATGCTATTGCACTTAGTTAGTTAGTGCCCCGTACAGTATGTCTCCACGTTGCTGCAGATACTAAACAACATAAGTTTCAGATGCATGTGTGTGCAAGTGACAGCAAATGTGACTTCAACACACACACTTACACACTCACATTACTCACATGATTACTCACATTGAGCTCACATTACACTCTTAATAAATAACAGCAATGGATGTTTTTCCAAACTTTAACATATATATTTAGCATGGAGTGGCATTTAGTTAGGAATATTTACTGTTATAGAGTAGTACTTAAGATTTGAAACCCTAATTTTCAGGCGCTCTAACATGCCTGCATGACATTAGCAAAATAGATTGAAAGACAATGGAAGCTTTTACAGATTGACTGCTTAGGAGCAGAAAACCTCTGCGTCCATCTGCCCTGCAACATGCCACAGCGTGGACCAACTGTATTTAATTTACACCCAGGTGTATTGTTTGCATGTGTTGTTGAGGATGTAAACATGTGGATGTAATTATTCTGTTAACCAGTCAGTGTGTGAAATAAAAGACAATTAGGTGTCAAGTAAGACAAAAAGGAAAGAGGTTCGGTATTTTTAAAGTGGTTTCTAATTAAAACACTGAAATACAATTCAAGACAGCTCTGAAGTTACTTCCCTGACTTTCCCAGTGTTTTGCGCAACTTCTCAAATTGTACTTTTTCCCCCAGTGTCTCTTTCTCTAAAGCAATCAGTGTTCTGGCCTTGGTCCTCCACTTTCTCTTTGTTCGTGTTGGTCTCTTCCGACACAGCAAATTCACCCCGCCAGCTACACATGACAGAGTGAAAAACAAGAACAGAGCTTGAATCAGTTACGCTGTGGATGCACTTGATTTAGTGCTGCTCTGTATAAGCACTTCTGAAGTGATGCTGGCTGCATCAGGCGAGGCAACGTTTTCTTTTTGTGTAAATCAGAGCTGATCGGCACTGATCTGCTGTCAGCCTGGATGCAGATCATAATGAAGGAGGCGGCAAACAGGGAGGTGGTGAGATTCATGAGTCAGCCTCTCTCTTCCAAAAGGCTTGATTTGTGAAATATGATCCACTGATGCAAAAACAGGATGTTTTTTAGAGAATCACCTTAATAAATGATGATTCTTTCACTAAATGGGCATAACTATACCAAATAATTCAGCAGAATTTTTTTTTCTTACACTCTTAAAAGGCACAAACTGAAACATGACCTATATTAAGTAATCATAATTAGACAACATAAAATCTAAAAGTTACATAACTATTTAAACCTTTGTAATGTGATACTGTCTTCCAGCACTGCTGAAAGTAATTTTCTTCTCTGCATTGCCTCAAAATCATGTATGAGTCACAGGCTTTGAGCCGTAGTGATCTATCCAGGGAACCCGTCTGAAACGTCAGAGGAGGCTTGTTGGAAGATGTCTGGTTAAGAATAGTTCCATATCACCAGGGTTTTTGTTTTGGGGGCGTGATGCTGTGTTTTGCCAAGACTGTCTCAACGCCGTTATGGAGCAATCAGCGAGACAACTGTCCTCCTACTGACAGATGGTCATGTGTGTTGTGTGGCGTGTATGTGTGTATTTCTGCCTAAATTGGGGTGAGGATTCTGGTTCGTGGGGGGAAGGGAAGTGGAGTTTGGGGAGGAAGAGGAGGTGAAGTGTGGGGAGAGGTCAGCGGAGGCACAGCTGGTGAGACCCCCACTCCAACCAGCTGCTGCCTCAAAAGAGCCTGTCAGCAGCCTGCCTGCCTGTACGTGCCTGCCCCTCTCCTTCTCTTTCTGTCCTCTCATCCTCCCCAGCTCCCCCTCTGTCCTGTCCCCTTGCAGACTCAGCCCAGCTGTTCCAAGCTTTCTATTCTCCTCCCCTGCCACCATGCACTCTGACCCCCAGGAAAGAAAAAGCACCCTTGCATTTATAAACAAGTGTGCATGCTCCTGAGTGTGCATATAAGCATACACATACATATAAGCACCAGTGCATTTTGCCCAGTTGAGTCAGTAATCCACTGAGTCCCATCAAACGTGTCTTAGGAGAGACAGGAGAGGACTGGCAGAGTAGAAGCCTGAGGCTGAAGTAAACCCACCAGATGGGTCTGGGCCCACCAGGTTGGACTTGGTTTCTGCTTAATGCCGGGTCGTGCTCATCAGTTACACTGTATGGCAAAGTCCCTGCATCTGACACAAAACTCCACGTAAAGAGCCATGCCAATGGTTTTGTTCTACAAATTGTGAACACTTAACGTCACAGCTGATCATTTTCTTTGAAGCCACTACTTTCATTTTATAATAATTCAGTTTGAAACTAAACTTGCCAAGACTAGAAAAGTGCTTGAGATGGGCCATTTTGATGAATACTCTTATTCATGTGCCATACACCAAAGAAGTGCTCGGGCATGTGGGCTTGCAGTACATGACACTATTTATATTACAATACAGAGGTATTTGAGTTCAGTTTTAAGAAAAACTGTTTAACATGTTATCAGAAAATATAATGCAGAATGCAAACACCAAGAGTGATCAGTCATGAAATGGATCATGTGGATTTGGTTTCTTAAATTAAAAAAGACTAAAAGTCTACAGCCATGCTAGCTGCTCTTTGAGGCTGTTCATACGCACAGTGGTGCTTTGAGCTAAAGCTATCATATGAACATGCTAACAATAACTAAACACAGTACAACTGAGACCAATGGGTATGTCATTCATTTTGCTGGGATTTAGCCAATGTAAGCCTCAGATAAATTGGATTTTTGACCTGATGATGGTCGCAACAGTTCATTCATCATTCATCATGAGGGGAACATGGATATATGTCCCAAATGTCATGGTAATCCATCCATTACATTACATTACATTTATGCCTTTAGCAGACGCTTTGATGCAAATAAGAGCTTTACATAAAGTGCATAGAACCATGATCGAAAACAACAAGATGTCTCATCAATAATCTCATCCAATAGTAAGCAAGACATTTCACTCAAAACCACAAATGTCAACTTCACGGTGGCACTTCAGGAAAAGATAGAGATGCTTCCCCTGGGGACCATGATGGTCTGCATGTATATTGTCTGTGAAGTTTCGTGACAATCCATCTGACAGTTGTTGAGATGTATTCTTAGAGTAGACCAATGGCATTGCTAAAAAGTGTGCTGTACAACAACTGAGTCACCAGTCCTGGATGTCAGAAATTCCTTTAAAGCACGAACAAGTAGTTGTTTTTATGTGTTCCGACTGCTCTGCCACTAAACAACAAAAACCTATAGAAGACTTAAGTGTGATGGATTACTGATCTCACGCATTGGTTTTACGTCTCTGCAAGTTGATTATCATGCTGTATTTAAATGAATGGGACGCAGTGCTATATATGGACGCTATATGCAACAAGCTTAAACCATACAGTATGGTTTGCTTTGATAAAAAGACAGCACTCATGTAACATAAACTTCATTTGTGGTTAATGTACAGAAACATGCAACACCACAAATGTTATCTTAGGTGTGACAAAGGGAAGAAGTGAGGAGTAATTTGGTGACTAAATGATCAATTATTAGCCTCAGCGAATGCACACGATAAGATTTTTTTAAATCTATTTTATTTCTTATTTGCCTTCCATTACAAGAGCTAAACCCTACAAGTTCAATTCTAAACTCAGGCCACCCATGCTGCACCTCATCATCCCCAGTTGCAGTGGGTGCTGGGGTGCCACACCCTCTCTCTCCCCCAGTGCTATTGTTCCCTCGATGACAAGGCCCACGTGCCCCCCTATTCAGCATCCTGGTGGGGGGTAGGCGGGCTCTTTGTCTGGCTGCCATTGTCCCAGACACACGCTTCTATTTGATGGACACACGTGCTGTCAAAAGAGAAAGGGAGCGGAGGAGGAGGAGGAGGGGCCACCTCTGGCCATTATTCTTGGTGGTGGTGGCGGTGAAAAGACGAGACGCGCTGGCCATCTGTGGTGCGTGTCTGTAATCTGTAGTGACTGGGGGGGACTGCACACAGACACACAAGCATACACACACTTCTCAGTTTCTAAAAGAATCCCCCTCTTTTGTCTCGCCACGCTTTTCTAGGGGCATGATGCCTATTGAGGTGGCTTCCCTCTGCTTTTGATGGGGTTTTGTTTTGCTCTAAAGTGGGGTGTGGAAAGAGAAAGAGAGAGCGTGTGTCAAAGAGGCCGATATGTTTGAAGTGACTAACTTGCAGAGAAAGTGATTACAAGAATGTTCTGTATCCTCTCCTCTCTTCTGTATGTCAAAGTGGCTATTGTTGAGTGCCTGTTTTCTAGCAACAGGCCTAAACACCAGTCCACTTGTCTTTCCTCTGTCTCTATCTCTTTTTCTCTCGCTGGCCTTGGATGACACAGTCTGCCTGAGGGTCTTCACCTCAGCACTGTTTACCCTGCTTCTTCACATTCCCCCTCCACTTCCCCGTTGTTCTGGAGGTTAACCGATGTTCTCAGAACCGTAGGCTATAACATGAACGAGTTTCTGGAAGTCACTGTGGAATGTTTTCATACAGCTGAAATATGAGATAACTGTCCCAACTTGTTGCCCATTGGATGTCTTGTTTCTTTTGTCTTTAATAGACACATTCATTCACTTCCTCACTTTTCCATTGTGTGTTGCTTCCCTTCAGTTTTTATTCTCCTTTAGTCTTTCTGTATTTAAGTCCTTCCATTTGTCCATCCACCCCCCTAGTCTTTTTTCATTCACTCCTCTTTATTTGTGCCTGTGACTGGTCCCTTGGTCTTTTTTTTCCTCTAAATCCTCTCCCATTTTCCTTTCTCTACTTCTATTCTTACATCAGTAAAATTTATGTGTTTGGGGAATACTACAGGGGCCAAGGGGATGTCCTTTAGTGAGGAGACATTTAGCATTTTTTATTAAATAGGAATACGTACATAGATTATTACTGAATGTTTACTATCAGTTGTGTCGATCCAGATGTTCTGGTATTGGCCATCAGAAGCCCATGCGAGCAGTGTGCTGAAGCGCCACCACCGTGCGTGTCTGCCTGAATTTCTAAACCCATTTCCTCTGTCTGTGTTTCTGCGTGACATGGCTAGGGCTTTTAGTGCCGGTCGATAAGACACGACCACCCTGTGAAGGTCATTCAGTCTCGCCTGTCCACAAAAACTCCCAAACCACTGTAATGCCAGCCACTGGCATTGTTTATTGCCACAATGATAACACAGATTGACTATAATTGTCTTCTCATGTCTCTTTGCTATACTGTAAATATAAAGAATTCTGCCTCAGAGAATTCTTTTTGTGGGTAGCAAGTTTCTGTGTCATCACATGTTGCTATAAAGATGTTTTTATTGTAAAGTAGGGGGATAAAAGTTTCCTTGTGGCATGTGAAACTGCAAGATTTGCAAATTTAAGGGCAGGCAGACAGATGGTTGATGTCACTCGGGCAAACAGAAAGATTGACAGACAGATGGATAAACAGACATAATAGATAATTGATGCATATGTGCAGAGCAAGCTTTTGACCATCTGCAATGTGTAGGAGGTGGCCAAGTTCAAGATAAAAAGCAACATTTAAATATATTCATAGAATACTATATAAATTGATTCAAACAAATATCTGAAGCAAATAATTACACATTTAGGAGCAATGCATTCCATTTTAACTGGATCTCTATGGACTATTATATCAACATTTAGTCAGCTTCCAAATGTTTCCTGTTTAGGAATGCACAGACCAAAGACAAACAGAAGCTTGTCAGACAGGCAGTGTGACAGAGACTGATGGGGCTTTGAAAGCTTTATTGATTTTAGAGTTCTGGCCTTGTATCTAGTTGCTTTACATGCATACAAACATGCATTATGCATCAATGCTTTGTATTGATGCTCAAATCTGAAGAAGCGTGATTTTACATGGTGTTCACAATGAGACGGCATGTGTTCAGTATTCAGCGCACACATTCATGTATGCGTCAGCAAACTGGACTGTGAAAAAACCTCTTCCTGTCTGGACAGATCTGACAGGAGGTCAGAGGTGAGAGGTCACAGAAAGTGACCTGGGTAATAACACACACCCGACACAAATACACAACATGAACACAGGCAGCTGGCTTGTTACAATGGCAGTGTGCTATACCCCTACTATCCAGCAGGGACGCTGTTATACAGGCAACAAAGGTCTGTGCTTTGGCCTCTCCTCGTCCTCCTCCTCCTCCTCCTCCTCTTCCTCTCCGCTCCATGCCATTGATTATAGACATTAATGCCATAGTAGACATTTTTTGATCTTCACTATCTATCAATTTATGTGCTTTGTACATGAAAGTTGTATAAGCCTTTTAGATTACAGCCCACAAATCACATTGTAACTGTTGATATCAGTAAAATAATTACTGGGACAAATAAACA
The DNA here is from genome assembly GCA_036023655.1 of Nannoperca australis. Lineage (NCBI taxonomy): Eukaryota > Metazoa > Chordata > Actinopteri > Centrarchiformes > Percichthyidae > Nannoperca > Nannoperca australis. The sequence goes on along the minus strand of JAVQJD010030229.1, from coordinate 10,170 downwards.
GGTACAACAATACAGGACGACAATAGGTTAGGGAATAAGGCGGTACTGATTTTGTGGTATAATTTATTTTAAAAGTACCCTCACTAGGAAATTACATTATAAAATGTTTTTAGATACATACTTATCCATTACTTACAGTGTTCAATATTATTGTTACTGGGGATAATTAGCAACACTTAGTAAGGCTAAACATGTTCCTCGATAACTATAAGTAGTGTGTGTGTATAATTTAAAAAGATGATACATTGCAGGGGAACTGTAGTGTAGTTTTGGGATCATAAACAATAAAGCAGCTGAATGCATATACGTGTCACTCAAACAAAAGCTTTATTGACATGTATTGGACAACATATCACAATAAAGAGTAGCATAACGAAATATGAATCCCTCAAAAAATCAAATGCCAATTTCAGTTATTAGTTTTTATCAACTTTTTTTGGAACAAAATGCATAAGTAATTCCAGTGGAGCTAATGGCTGTCACTTATTGGTGACAGTATAAAACTATCAGGGCAAAGATTTGAAAATGTGTGAGAAAGCTCCTTTATACAATGTAGGCACAGGTTATGTGGACTGTAACATAAAGCAGACTCTTGTTCACCCATTCAATAATAATTTATTTACAAGGTGTGAGCTAATGCTGGTTTCTTTTTGGTGAGTGTACACTGACATAAAGACAAGGAATTTAAATGTGGTAGAAGGCTCCTTCATTACAGTGTAAGTATTGGGTTTGCAGGCTGTAAAAGGAAACCGTTTTTCTAGATGTAGTAAGTTCTAGATGTTCTCCTAAATTATTACTCCTCTGCTCCCTGTTCCTCTTCCCCTAACTATGAGATGCACAGCAAGTATTTTATTGATACCCCATATGTACAAAGTACTTACATGCACTGTAATTTAGTGTTACTGGCAGGCAGCTGTTTTAAACAAAAAAAGCTCCGATAAAGCCATTGTACACTACCTGTTCAGCACCAAAGGACAGACAGACAAAATTAGCGGCTAGCTAAGAGATTTCCCTCATGAGTTGGAAAAACAAAAGTGTTACAGGAAATGATTCAGAGGATGACTTTTCCTTCTCTCTGTCTCTCTCCCAGTTTCTTTCTATTCCTCTATGTGGCTCTCCCCCTCCCCTCTGCTCCTCACTAGGAAGACCTCTCTGTGATCCGCGCAGAGGGAGGTCTCCTTTCACCCACAATGTTGTCACTGTCTGTCTCTCTCTCCTCATGCTCATCTGATCGCAGCTCACTGAAAGAAATGTGTGTGTGTGTGTGTGTGTGTGTGTGTGTTTGCGTATTCATGCTGCTCTGCTACTTCCTCTGCCTTCCTCTCTTTCCATTTTCGTTCTTTTCCAGAGTTTTCCAGAAAAAAATATCACCACCCCCTCTTCATCTTCCCCTTCTCTCTCTCTCTCTCTCTTCTCTCTCTCTCCCAGTCCACAATACAGCCCATACCATTGGTTGCCATGGGATCGGTTGCCATGCAGCAGTGAGGTTTTACATGGTCCTCTCGTGTAAGCGTGTCTACTGTAGCGTGACGGAGTTTGGATGTCATGTTGATTGAGAAGAGGGAGAGAGGTGTTGAGTTAGGATATGAGGTTTAAAAAGTAGCTGCTGCTGTGTAGTTGGGCCCCAAACACCTGACCCATATTTGAAAGTACAAACACACACACACACACACACACTCTCTTTCTCTTTCTCTCTCTCTCTCTCTCTCTGTCACTTGCACAATCTCACACACACACACACACACCCCCCCCCCCTAGAGGATGGAATGCTATTGATCATGTAATATAGTTCCAAGCTTGAAACGTTGAAATACACTCAGCCTGTGTGTGTGTGTGTGTGTGTGTGTGTCCAAAGCCACTTGAAGACACACTCACAAACTCCTCCATCATCTTACAGTTGGTCAGTGAGGCTTTGTCTGTAACTACAGGCTTTGCGTTGGTCTGTTGAGAAAGATAAGGCGAGGATAATGGAGACATATGATTATGGAGAGTCATTGAGGAGAGGAGAGACTGATGAGGTGAGAGAGAGAGAGCGAGAGAGAGAAAGAAGAAAAAGAGAGTGGTATTGACCAGAGGCAGAAATCGATGAGCAGCCCGTCAGGATAAGGCAGTGGATTTGGCTGTCACGCCTCGCTGTTGGACAGCCCGTTCCATCCGAGCGCAGTTTTCACAGAGCGTGACTGGATGCAAAACAGGGTTTTGGTGGATTCTTTGGCAATGGGAAATCGAAATGTATCAGGCAGATGAGTGGATAGCTTGTGTTGGTTTAGCAGAAGTCAGTCAGTGAGAAAACATGATGAAGAGCTGGAGCGTCTGAAACGTCCTAATGAAGCATGTAGAGTAAACTTGCTCTAAGATCACCCACCTGTTTCTTTGCTGAGTGCACTTAAAAAACTTTGTAAGCTGGCATAACTCTTAGTAGAAGAACTATTTACTCATCAGTATTTTTATTTATTTATTTAACTGTAATGTGAAAAGCGGCACTTGTAGGCAAATCCACAGCTCTCCTCAACTTTACATGGGTGGGATTCGTTTAAGTGTCTTTTAGCTAAATGTTTTGGTTTTAATCTCTCATCAGCCTTGTTTTTTCAGCTTCAGCAGGCAGCAATTTTTTGCAAAAAAATATAAAGCTCTGATAAACCCATTGTACTCTGCCTGTCCAGAACCAAAGGACAGACAGACAAAGTTAGCGGTTAGCTAAGCTATTTCCCTCATAACTTGGTAAAAAAAAAGAGCTAAAAGGAGAAAATATATTGGACTTGTATTCATCAGGTAGCCAAAAACACAACTCTAGATGGATGGTAATGTTGCTCATTGCTGATGGATGCTGGATGTGAAAATAAGCAACTGTTTGCTACACACAACAACTTTATGAGGTGATAATATGTCAATGTTGTATTAAAAGCTTGATAAACTGTCCCAAAGTGGCCAAAACATTTAGTAACACAGGTTCAAGACGTGGTTGTACTCTTCTGAAAGTACAGTGGTATAGATTTTAGTTTGAAATGGGATTTTTGCATCAGGTTGAAGTCTAAACATGTCCTCTTTTCTTAACTGTTCTGTTTGATCCTGCTGAATTACAGACCAGGCATTACAATATTTTGTGGACAGACACACACACACACACACACACACACACACACACACACACACACACACACACACACACACACTTACTATGGAGGTTTTTGGTACACGCCTGAAGCATGTGGTATATTAACGTCATAGAAAGTGGATGGTTTTTAATTTCCTCCACTCGGCTTAGTCACAGTGAAGAAAACAAGAAAACAAAACATTGTTTATTGATCGTGTGAACATGATTTTGTTCACAATTTGATTGTATTGTGATTTATGATTCATGATGATTTCCACATTCTTTTTAGTGAAAGACTTGATCAGATGGAGACTGAGCCTTATACAAACAGATAATTCTGTTTTGAAACAGCTCGGGTATGTGAATGTTTATTATGTTACTTCCTCTCATGTTTGGCCTCAGTTTAATCTACAGTTTAGAGTCCATGAGAGCAGAATCTTCAATTTCATTTTAAAAGCAACAACAAGACAAGTACGACGCTATGAAATCAACACTTTGATTTTGTTCATGTTTCTATACGTAATGTTAGTGGTTCAGATCTTTTTGGAATTCATGTAACTTTCTCGTGATGTTGAGAGTTAAAATTGGCCTAATTTCAAGTCGAGTTGCTCGATTAGTATATTGAAATTAGAAAAATAGGGACTTTAATTCTCTAATTAACTTTCTGAAAGTTAATAACTCAGTAATCTCTCATAATTTATTTTAGTGTCATTACAGTTTCCAGCGAGGGTACATTAGGTAGGTTATTGCTTGTTACTGTATGTAAGTCTGTGTTCGAGTCCCTGCCAGACACTGGCGCATTGTAAGGTTGCTTTTTTGCACATAGTTAGATTATTGAGTATTTGTAACGCCACAGATCATTAACTGCGTGTGTGTGTGTGTGTGTGTGTGTGTTAGAAGGAGTCTAATTTACATTCAGATGGTGTGAGTTAAAACAACAGGCTGTTATAGAGTCACTGAGGTATGGTGGCTGTAAAACCGCAAAGTCTCAGATTTAACGTGTTCGCAGACATCAACAAATTATACACACACGATCACACACAGACAGCATGATTAGGTTTCTCTGTTTCGGCTCTAACTGGTGGAAAAGCTCGTTTGAAACACGTGCCAGAGGGATTATTTATTGTTAGCAAGAAGTGTGTCTGCTACCACCTGGTTAGTGAGATCATCATGTTTCATAACTACACAGCAGCTTTAATAGGCTTATGTTAGCGTCTGCCCAGTGGACATATACACACACTCAGACAGATGAATATGCATGCACCAGCAGATGCCTGCATACACATAGTCCCACACACACAAGCATGATCACAGGACGTCCATACAGCTATTCTACAGTACAACACAGCAGAGATAATATCTACTGTACCTTCCTCCTGTGGTCATTGGTTTAAATTTATGTCCCTTTTGCTTTCTTCTGTGGCTTTGAGTTTCCCTCTCTACTTATTTTTAGATTCCTTTCTTTCTCACCCTCCTCTTCTTTCTGTCTGTGCATCTCACTTCTGGAGGAGTGCAAAAGAAAAGCAGAGACACGTTAGTGTAATAATGAGCAAGATTAACAGTCGATAGAACACACAACAAGTATCTTTTTGTAGTCCAATAAATGCCAAAGCAGAACATTTGGATTTCAAAATGATTGCCTGAAATTACATCCCAGAGTCCAGACATCATATTTACACAACAATAGACTGGCAACATTAATACCATGGTGACATTTGTTTGGGGTTTTATCTGTTTTCGTAAATGTCACAGTTGCTGTGTACCTTTCAACAACAAAAAATCACCCAACTGTCCATAAATAATGTGTGTGACAGCATCATGACAGGAAGCCATCTTTTTGAGTCTCCTTTTAGCCTCTTGTGTTCAACCTTTCTTTCTTGTTTCCCATCTGTCCTTAAGATTTCTATCAAACCTAAACGACACAGTGCTGTTGTTGTTGTGGACATGTCATGTTACTTAACACCATGAGGTGTTGTCTGTAAAACTGTAGCAGTGTTTGGGATTAGATGAGACTGTTTTAATTCGTTGTATTAACTGCACAGGATCATGTACATATTTACTTGTGGTGCATATTTGTTCATATGGCTTTTTGTAATTAGGGCAATTCTGCTGCAACACTAAGACAAGTTTCCCCATGGGGACATTTAAGTACATCACAATCAGGGATGTTAGGCCTGTCAGCTTTTCATCTCTGTCAACAGAGTGCGAAATGGAAACAACGACTGACAAGACGCATAAAGAGAGATGGTGTTGAATGTAGCCACTTAGCTACAAATACCCAGAGTGCTGTGTCTGTGACAGACACGAGAACAAAGCTAGCGCACAACAAGGACGTTTTGATCCGTCTGTCTCATCCATTGTTGATCTCTGGCTTTGGGTGTTGCAGAGTAAACAGCTTAGGGGATGAACTGGTATCGTGGAAAGCTTGGAATGAGTGAGAAGAGAGCGATAGCATTAAAACACAACACGACACTGCAGTGTGTCCGGGCTCAGGCCTCCGTGCTAGCTCGGTCCTTCTCTATAACCGGAAGCACTGGCTAAAATGTCTGGAGCCAGTGGCAGGCTACACCCTGCCAGACATCACAAGTGGTCTCAAATGCATGCAGATCAGTGACCTCTTGTGACCAGATTCTAATTCCCACTGTGTTTAAGGTGCATTTAAACGTTTACGTAGTGTGTAGCTTTTTGGTGGTCGGTGTGAACAAGATGCAAAGTGTGGTTTCTGTTCCAAAACCCACTCAGCCCAATCCCCAACTGCTAACAAGCCTTTTAACCTTCATCATCTCTTCAAGTTCAGGATTGTACATTTTTTAAAGATCCGTGCAAGAGAACCCTCCTACAATCTAAGAACTCTGATTTCTCTCAATCAATCGCTCACCTCTTGAAGCAGTGCTCCACTGCTATTGTTCAAGATCAGTTACCTGTCCTCCTCCTGTTTGGTTTGATCTCTTTTCCAAAGCCCCAATCACCAGTTCCATCTCCAAGTATTTGGTCCTCAACCTAACCCTACTTTCAGCTCCAACTTTCATCCAGCCCTTGCTCTTTTTTAATCCCAGTATTACTGGGTATTCAAATGGATAAAATACCTGTGCAAGGGCTTTGTTGGTGGCAATCTGTTGCTTCAGGTACTGGTGAGATGAACCATGAATACAAACCACAAAGTCCAGTCTGAGTTATAGATATGAAAGCTTATGAAACGCCAAAGCACTGCACCAACTCTGTCTCCTACAAATTATGTTTATACACCACAGATTTATATTGTTGGGAAAATATTATTTTCAAGGGGTTGCCACATTTGTTCCGCACAGAATTTGCAGGGAGGTGCTCAGTGTGGATGGTGGGCATACAATGCATAGGGCTTTGACACCAGAGACCGGGGTTAGCGTCCTGAATCCTGCATGTGATAAGGTTTAGGAATTAAAAAGCACTGGTTATGGTTAAGGACCAATCATGGTTTCGGTAAAATGTTAATAAGTTAAACACCTCATGTCTCATGCTTCGAATCACTGTTGACTTATTTAGTATTTAATCAATACCAGAGCTGTGCTTTTTCCCAGACTACCCTGCATGCAGAGGCCTGTTTGAATTAATGACAAGACTTAACTTAATTTAATTTAACTCTTATCTTAGCCTCAGCTACTTTGCCCTTCTTGATATACTATGGAAGCTTTGCCTGGGGTACAATTTCCCATTTGACGTTATATCAAAGTGTCCGTGCAATGCATTCCTGTAATACTGTAATAGTCCAAAAGGCAGTACGATACATTGACTGTTCCACATGTGATATACAGCAGAAGAGTTGATCTAAACAGGGTGTAAATCTGGGCTTGGCAGCATGAACCTCTTGAAACTCCCAAGATGAAGGTGAACAAGCTTTTAAGCTACATTTACTGTAAGTGTAGCGCTAAAATGAATTACATTTCATCAACTACAAGGATAAGTCTAAACTCAACACTGCACCTCACTGCTGTCAGAAACAGATTGCGCCAAAATGTTCAGTTGATGAACTGCAGAAATCGCTCTTAGAACCAGGTGCTTATTTGGGTGTGGTCTGAATGTTTCATCAGATTGAAAAGAAAGTAAAGCGCTACTTAATCATCTGTTGGGAACGCTGCCTGCTGTATTTCTGTGACCTGCCTTTCAGCAACCAGTACTGTGAAGCCGCGCTCTCCCTCATGTCCAGTAACACCCCTGTGGAAACATACTACCAGGCCGGATTCCAGTCCTCACGTTAAACACATCCTCCAGCTCTGGCCCTATTCCCCAGTTCCAGCTCCAGCGCCTTTCCCCAGGCTCCAGTTCTTGCCCTCTCCCCCAGTGCACTCTTGACCAGTGCGCCCATAGCAGATGGAGAGCAAATAAAACTGTGTCACCACCAGCCATGACTCGCTTGATCACCCCTCCCCTTTTCTCTTTCTCTCTGTTACGCTTTCTCTTTCTATCCTCCCACTCCCTTCTTTCCTCACTCCCAGGATTTGGAGCATCAAACATTGATTTGTCTTTATTTTTAGAGCAGCTGTGAGCGTGTTTGTTTGTGTATATCTGTATACCAGATGCTTATCCATGCTGGGTCGTGGGCAGTCTGATTGTGTTTGGGTGCATCACTGTTCATGTCTTTGCAAATGTGTCAGGGCTCCTTTTTCCAAGTTAATCCCTTAAGAAGAGGTGTGGTTCTTTCTCGCTCCACGCTCCCTCTCCTCTCTGTCCCTCATTCTGAGCGCAATATCATCACATGCTCTCTTGCTCCTCTCCTCCTCTCATCTTTTTCTTGTGCTGTTGTTTTTGCTGTGTCCGCTGTTCTGAGGGAGTTCTTTCTCTCAGCTTGTCATCTCTGCGTTTGCTCTCATCTGCTGTCGTCCCTGTGTGAGATGAGTTCTTGTGGCGACATGGGGGAGGCCATCGAACTCAGGTGAGTCAAACACAGAGTAGGGGGTGTGATCTGTGTTTGTGTGTGTGTGTGTGTGTGTGTGTGTTTATTCAGGCAGGTGAGATCCAACATACGTATGCATATTCACTGGACGTGTTCTGTGCATACATTTATTAGTTCTTCTGCATTTCTGTGTGCGCTTGTGCACCTGGGAGTATTTTGCTTTCAAACTGGGTTGACTGTTACCGTAGCAATCAGTACCTTGGGCTGTTTTTCTCAGCCTCACCTCTTTTTCTGTCTATCAAGTTGACCCTGTTTCAACAAGGCGTAAATCTGCGAGCTCTATAGAGGTCAACAGGAGATTGTGTGATAGTGATAGCTGAGGTTTGTTGTTGTTGTTGCTGTTGTTGGTGGGTTATTGGCTACGGTGGTATTTTCAGTCACTGCCAAACTGATAATAGGTCTAGTCCAGCCTGTATCCACAGGGCTCATAGCGGCTAATAGCCTTAGCAGATGCATTAGCCCCAAATGCCCATATGGAAGAGATTAAACCTGCTAAACTGATCCAAACTGCCAACATTTTTTCTTGCATGGCGTTAGTGCGTACACTACACTGTGTTTGTGTGCACGTATAGATACGAGTGTGTTCATATGCATGTACACCTGCCTTACTCCCTTTTTTACTTTAGATTTGTGTTTCCAAGCCTTGTCACACTAAAAGGAGGGACTGGTACACTTAAATTCTCTCCCGAATTCCTTCCTCTCGTTTGCTTCCTGCCATTTCTCTCTGTCTGCTCTCGTGGTTATATAATTGAGAAGGACAGCTCTCATGTGTGTTGTTGCAAAAAAGAAAGAGAACGAGGCAAAGAGTGTGAACAGTGCGGACGACAGAGACCTATGTAACGAGTGAAATGAGGACAGCAACACGAGACTCAACAGGAGGGAGAAGATAAGAGGAGGGGTGTGAAAGTGAAAGCTGAGTTTGAAAAGGGAAGAGTGAAAATGGGTTGAAGGAAGAGAGTGCGTGAGAGGAAAAAGTCAAGGAAAAGTAGATTTATCAGGGAGAAAATATAAATTTCCTCCCATTTCCAGCCCAGGAAGCAAGAGGTAAAAATAGACTCCAGATTGTGTTACTTGGTTTCTAACCTAGCCTTTTAGAATAGCATGTATATCACCAGCTAACACTAGACTTGCTTAATGTGAATGCAGCAGTTTCCAATGAACAGAACAAAAAACAAGAGACAAAGGTTAAATTCTGCTTCATTTGGCTCTGAGAGTTCAACATTTATGAAAGCAGGCTGCACAGCCACATTGGGTCACTTGGCATTCTTCTCTGACCCAAGAGTCTGACGTCAAATCTGCACAATTCAAGCTCGAGGGTGGGGTTGACAAGACATTGCAACTGCAACAATAGGTTCCTCAGCTTGGGAACATTTGAGTAAACATTGTGTTTAATGTCATGTAAAGTTTTTGGCTTTTGAGTTCAGTAAAATGAAAACATGGCAGTTTCAGAGTCTTATTCAGAGACGTATTCTAGTGAAGTCTGAAGTGTTCCACATGTGTTCTGATTATGTTTTAAAGCAATGGCCGTAAAGAAGTGAGAAATCTGGAGCTTTGGAGCATTGTTGTGCTCCTCTGTGGAATAAACTCACGGTGTTCTATAACGTCCGTGGTTTGTGAGTCTCATCTCTGACCCTAGTGATAAAAAGTCTGCCATGCACTTTGCTGTCATATCAGAGACGAATGATAAGCTGGCCTGTGGTACTGGACTAGACTGATAGGGGGGAATACAAAGTGGGAACACGATGCGATACTGGAGCATATCGACTAGCCTGCTGTGCTTCTCGCCTGGCTGCGCTGTGTTTAGATTAGCTTCCACACACTTTTCCCGTCACAGTTACAGACACACGCTGGCATGCAGGCATGAACATGCTTTGACATGGATGCAGACACATTCCTGCATGTATGCATATACAGACGCACACACAATCACAAACACACATAGAGCTAGTGTGGTCAGTACCTTCTTTGCCTGCTGTTCCAAGGGCAGAGAGGGATTTGGATATTGTTATGTTAATCTGCTTCTCTTTTGTGTCTTGGAACCCATTCAGACAGACACACACTCACACACACACACACACACACACACACACACACACACACACACACACACACACACACAAACACAAACACATAGGTATTAACATAT
>JAVQJD010030206.1:0-12990 GCA_036023655.1 Nannoperca australis | reverse complement strand
CCCCCCCCCCCCCCCCCCCCCCCCCCCCCCCCCCCCCCCCCCCCCCCCCCCCCCCCCCCCCCCCTCTCACGTGGTGTAGATTTTAGTTGTCTTATTTGTTGCTTTCTCACAACATGATCGTCACCACTACATTCAGTTTGCATGTACAGTAACAGTAAGTGAGATTTCCATTATTTCAGACAGTACTATTTGCACTTCACAGCTGAGGAACCTTTTGTTCCTTTCCATTTGACTAACCCAGTTAATTAGGAAAAATGCTCTTTATAAATGAGAGTGATTTTCCTAACGGCATGACTTGAGCCTTTGAAAATGCAGCAGTACAACAAATCCACAGTTGGAATGGTAATGGCTTGTGCATCACCCGCATTTGACAAAGCTCTTTTTATTGTATTTGGATGATATGTGTGTTTCTGATGCCAGAATTGAAAGAATACCAGGGGGAATTTGGTATTAAGAGAATCCACAGCCTAATAAACTAAAGAATATGTGAGGGTGAGTTAAAGCTGGGCAAAACAGCTGCAATTATATCAGGGTTTTATTATTTTTAGATGTTGTTTAGTTTATTATCTTTCCCTCTTTACATATATTACGCATCTCTTTCTCCACACATGTTCTCAAGCATACACATACGTTTGACACTTCAAGTACATTTTATTGCTGATACTTTGAATGCAGGGCTTTTACTTTTAGCAGATCCATCTTGCAGCTTTTTTTACTTTAGTAAATAGAAGTGTTTTAATGATCACATATCGATCAAAACTCTGATCTGAGCTTTATTACACGTTTAATAACGCTGGAAAGATCCAAAATGGATCCTCCTCAGATGTTGAACTTTCTTTGATGAAGTTTGGTCCAATGACTACCTTGTAAGAAAGTTTATGTGTAAATTGGTGTTATTCCTCCAAACGTTGTTCAAACCCAAAGTTTCTGAATTTAAGAATATTTCAGATTGACTAAATGGTGCAGCAATTACAAACAAGGAGTCTGATTTAGTTTAGCTGGAACAAGCTCACTCAGGAAATATACAATAGTGTCTGACAGAAATGATTTTAACCTTAAAGGAGAACAAAAGGGGCAATCAGTTTGTTAATGGGCTCTTTTTATCTCACCTAAACAAGATGATGCATCTCGAGGGGTTTATCCTGAGACAATAAACACTTTTCTTCTGTTTTATTGCTTATGTTTTAACTGAGCTCAAACACATCAAACTAAGCGGGTTTAAGCTATTCCACAAACACACACACACACAAACTCGCAGAGATCCTCTTGCACAGTGTCAGTGAATATTGCAGCAGTAAAAAAAGCCAGCGCCTTGCTGAAGCCTTGATCCCTCTTACTTCTAACAGGATTTGACCCTTAAGTCCCGGAGCATGACCCTCATCTGCTGCAACACCATCATCCTGTTTAACATACACTCTCACTATTGTCCTCTCTCTCTCTCACACGCACACACACACACACACACACACACACACACACACACACACACACACACACACACACACACACACACACATTTCAGGGCCTGCAACCATCACTACACTCCTTCCCGTCCTCCCACACACACATTCAACACATGCACCCACTGTACTGTGTGATGTAACGCCGCTTAATTTTACGCATAACACACAACCTGATGGATTCAGTTACATGTAAATCATGAGCAGCCGCTGCTGGCGCTACATGCAAAGAAAGAGAGGAGAAATAAGTCGATGACAAGGGATGGAGGGATGGAGAGACGTTGGAGAGGTGGTGATGAGGGAAGGGGGGGGTTAACTCGCTGCGAGAGGATGATACGATTGAGAGAGGGAGATGAAGGGGAAAGAGGGAGAGAGAGAGAGGCAGGGAGGATGAGAGGATGCAGGGAGACGAAGGAGAGGAGAGACTGAGCAGCTAAGAACCAGATTAAACTCCGGGGTCGTCAGCTGTAAAACAAACAGTCCTTTTAGTGGGGATCAAATCCAGACTTAACCCCCCCCATCCTCCTCATCCTCTATCCATGCACAAACACACACACGGTTCGTCACAGAGGAGATAATGCCACTCGCTGAAGGAGAGGATGACGATCTTGGCTGAAAGAAAATTCCTCTCTGGGCTTGTTTTTTTTTGTGTGCCGCTACCAAAATTGCCCCTCAGGGAATGTGAAGTTTTATTATACCCGAGCAGCAGAAGTCCTTCATTATATTTGTTATTTTTCTCCACTTCACAGCTCCTGTTGGTGATAGACTGGGCTCATATGTGGCTCAGAAACACTGCAGAGGAGCGGGTTTTCTCCTCCTTACAATCCCGTGTTTATATTACATCTTTACAGTAATATTCCCCTGACAACGCGCTCGCCTCCATATTCAGCACGTTTGTTTAAATCTCTTTCTGTCATCTGGTTCTGGATGCTGCCCGGGCGGCTCCATCAGTCCGAAGGCTCAATTTCCAAACTGTCAGCTTTTATACACACAGTGAGGCCTCTTTCTTTGTTGTGTGTGTGTGTGTGTGTGTGTACAAAGATATGTCTGTGGAAATCCATGAACAGCACCAGTGTGTGTGTGTGTGTGTGTGTGTGTGTGTGTGTGTGTGTGTTCTCCTGTACTTCTATCTTTCAGAAGACCAATTTAAGTTTTGGTGGCTGAGATTGAGAGCATTTTTCTGGTCCTCAACTGCTTCAAAGGGCTCAAAGTCCATACTCTGGAGCTTTCGACAGTACCACGTGGTCTTCATCAGCAAAGTTTGCTCAGTTGTCACGTAACTGTAGAACAAGTGAGGAAACAAACTTGTACAACTTTCCATCTGAGCATCTGCTGATAAAGACCATGTGATGCTGTTGAAAGCTCCACAACGAGCATGTGAGTGGACCTTGAGTGGTGGCTGTTTTGTCGAAGCATTTCTTTATCACATATTTGTGACTAAACAATTAATAATACAAGTAATAATATTCTTATTTATAAATGAATGTGTTTACCACTCAAAACCTTGTGGTTAGATCCGATTTGATAGACAGTCATGTCTCCATGGCAACATACCAGTAAGCAAACAACTGTCATCAGATTCACATTTCTGTTTGTGTGATATCGATCTTCTCATCTAACGCTCAGCAAACAAGTGGATTTTCCCAAAAAGTGACAGTATTTCTTAAAGAAATAGGTGTTCAGTGCCTTTAAGACTCGGTTTTAAGGGTTGGAGTTGTTGTTGTTGTTGTTTTTTAGCTGACCATGTAGTGTCCACAGCATGCTGTATATTATTATATTTGAAACTAGTGATTTGAATAATCCATCACAGTGAAGATCACATCTGCATTTCTTTCCCCTCAAAACTCCTGTATTCTTACTGTGCAATCACCAACAATGATACAACCAACAGGAATGAATGCAGGCTGAACATTTACTCGGGTTATATTAAGTTCCAGGAGTCTGCCAATTGATTTTTATACCATAAATGAATGTCAACCAATGGCCGCCCCCACAGCATGGAAACACTAGAGCATGCTTTGCAAAAATCATCATCAGTAACATAAAGTATTCTTAACGTGCAGTAAATGGGCTAAAACATGCTACGGTCCATTAAGGTTAAAGTTAGAGGCTAGGGAATGCATGATACCCATAAGGGTCCTCACAAGTATGTAAGTGCAAACATGTGCGTGTGTGTTTGGTTTCAGGCTTTTTGCATATGACCCAGGGTCCCCGGGCTGCTAAAAGCACAACATTCAACTCAATTAGCGGCATGCATAATTGATAGCTGTCTGGGAGAGTATTTGTATTTACACTGGAATTAAAAGCCTCCGGTGTCAGTTATCACATCTGAGGGCTGTGTGTGTGTGTGTGTGTGTGTGTGTGTGTGTGTGTGTGTGTGTGTTAGAGGGATGTATAGGGATGCGTGTATATCATAGTTTCCTCCTCTGCTGTCATGAGAACTAAATAACAGCCAATCCACCTACAAACGCAGCACTTTGTTGAATGATCTTTCAACCCACGTCTCACTGAAATCACTTTGTAAAGCACACTTTCAGATTGCGTTTATCTGTGTGTCTTTATCTTATTGTTCTCGCCTGTTTTCTGATAAGGGCTGGGTATCATTTGAATTTTCAGATACTAATGCGCATCTGATAACTGGGTTCCGGCATCAAAACCGAAACAGAACTTTACTATGAGATATGTGAATGTGTTTTTCTACAAAAAAAAAAGCAGAAATTCTCAAAAATTACAGGAATAGTTTGACGTGTTAGGAAATATGCTTCTTTGCTTTCTTAAGAGTTAAAAACAGAAACAGCTCGCCAGCTAACTGCCAGTCAAACCAGCTGAAACCCCAGAAATTCAAGGCCAAGACCTAATCCTGCACATGAACCCCATAAAACCACAACTTGTTGTTGTTCCACTTTGGTTTTTATGTGGATTCAACAAAAGAGATATATCGTGTTAATTAAAACACCTTGGAGGTGCTGGAAGTAAGGCTATGCTAGCTGTTTCTGTCTGTTTCCAGTTTGTGCTATGCTAGGCTACCTGTATAAAACACAAGCAGCTAAACCAATCTTCATCTGGATATGATTTACTTGTAAAATTAGAATATTTTGAGTTTAAATAATTATTTGAACAATTAAAAATGTGTCCCTGCAAAATGAAAATAAAAAGATTTAATGGGCTATTAAATAGTTTCTGGTGTTTTTTTGATCTTCTAACCATGTTTTTCTCTTCTGTAGTGTTTCTTCTGGGCTGTAGGAATGCCTACACTGTAGCCTCAGTGCAGTGACACTAGTACTTGAGACTTGAGTGCTTGCAGGGCCACCAGGACGTCACCGCTGCCTCCACCTCTAACAGCCCGTGCGGCAGAGTATTGAACAACCTTTTGACTTTGGCCAAGGTCGCTCCAGCCGAGTGAAGAGCAGCAGCAGTGGAGTAAAGTGTGGCTCTGGTGTTGAGTTCGTCGCCTTTTTGATTCAGCGAGGAGAAAACCTCCAGTCACCTTCGTGTGGCTCAATCATATGTTCCCCCTCGGCTCGGTGTAATATACTCCAGTCCTGAGCGTATTAGAGTTACCTTCACATATTTCCTCCCAGCTTATTTTTTTGTGCTTCTCTTCAGCCCCGACCTTTAATACTCTCGCTTGTAATGATGATAATCTGAGCTTTTTTACTGCTGGCCTTTTCCCACTCGGGGTAATAGCAGCAGTTGACCCGGACTCATCTCTGCTCAGAGCATCACGTCGGGCTGAGACTAACGTCTCTTATTGAGTGGGTTTTTTGGATCGATTGATTCGTTGTTTGTCACAAAGTGACAAATGCCCGTCATCCTTTCCAACATTCAAACCCCCCAAATATTCACTTTACAGTTATATACAACAAAGGCAGCAAATCGTCACATTTGAGGAGCTTTAACCACTTCATGATGAACAGAGCTAAAACAACAAGCGGATTCTTCCATTAGTCGATTGAAAGGAAATGAATTAGATTTTAATTAATAATGAAGTCTTTTTTGAGCTTAAATGCCAAAACATTCTCTGTTTCCAACTCCTCAACATGATAGTAAACTGCCCTAGATATACTATATTGATCATCAGGATTGTTGATTACATATCTGTTGTTCAACTGATTGATTAATCAATAAATCGATGTATCACAACCAAGAAAACTATCTCTGTGAGGACGTTTCTTGATGCTCTGTTGTTACTTTTAGAGTTCCGACACATTTTAAAGACACAAAATAATCAGTAGGAGATCTTTTTTGTTTTGACCTAGCTTGCCTAATTCTGGGATGGGGGAGAGAGGGAGGGATGCTGTAGGAGAGAGAGGGGGGAGGTGGAAGTGTGTGTGTGTGTGTGTGTGGTTGAGGGTGAGATGAGATAGAGGGTTTAAGATTCAGTCCATCCATCCTTCAGTCCTCCCAGACTTGAAGTGGGCCGGCAGACAACCTGATCATTGTTATTCATCTAACGAAGCGTTTTCCTCTCCTCCTCCAATCAAGGTAACAGGACCAATTGAATTATTATTACACTTTAATTAGCGCACTCTTTGTAAACTAGATGCTTGTACGGGAGAATTCTTGTAAGTGATTATTTAAATTACTGCTACTTTCTCTACTTGAAACATAAGTCCCCCTTTCATTGGCCTTTTGTGCTCGACTAGCACGCTGATTTTTCCTTATTATTTTGGATTTGAGCGTTCAGTGTAATTCTGGCTGTCATTAGATTGATGGTGGGTTTAGATCTGTATGTTTAGGCACTTAGCCGATGCTCTTATCCACTGGGACAAGCTTTAATTTGTAGTGGACCAACAAAACGGCCAATAAAAAAGGGAGGAATACAAATGTCAGAGCCAAAGTTTGCATACAAATTGCAGAGGAAACCATTTTACTCTTATTTGTTTGCAATCCTGTTTCAGTATGATTGTGTATTTCTTTTCTGATGTTTTAATTCATTTTTTGTTGTTGTTAATGTCTTTTTGGAACCTGTTTTTGTCTAAAAGTGAAATGCCTTTGGCTCAGCTCTCCTGCTCATAATGTCCCGGTGACCCTGCGATGATCATGTGCGAGTGTAGTGCAGCATGGGAAAAAGGAAATAAAATAAGAGCTTTTTTTATTGTCGTTGCTCTGAGATAAGAGGATATTACAGCTCGTGGAGGAGGACTTAAAGGAGAGGAGACAGCGTTCAGTGGGGGGGGGTTCAGTGAAGTACTTCTCGAAGAGATGAGTTTTCACCCTTTCAGGGAAGATGGTGTGTGTCTCTGCTGCTCCGAATCACGCGGGAAGGTCATTGTGTCTGTGGGTGGACGATGTGTGTGTTTAAGGGATGGAAGTGTAGAAAATGCTGAACAGTATCTGCAGGGAAAATGACGCTTTCACACATTTCTGTTCCTGCAGAAATATCTGATTCACTCTAATCAGCTCATGAATGTGATTTCAAGCACATTATGAGCTGACAGATCTATAAACCTTGGATTTACTTACAGTTGTATTGACACTGATGCAACATACAATCTGGAGATCTGGAGTCTTTGGTGCTTGTTTTGATTTGTCATTAAATGAATATGTGTGAAGACGATCTCATTTAGGGGAAGCTGCTGTAATCGGTGCTTTGTTGTGACGGCTAATTGAACACACAATATAATCCTTTTATTTTAGGCAACTTCTCTCTCGCTCTCCTCGCCTCCCTAACTTCCCTCTGATGAGCATCTCGAGCAGCTTTCATGTGTTTTTGTTCCCCGCTGTGTTTTCAGATGCAGTGCAGCTGTGGCTCTGCAGTAGGACCCCTTTCACCACCTTACTGGAGCCGAAGTGAGTGCGCGTCTGTCTGCGTGTGTTTGTGTGTGTTTGTTGCAGTTATTTACATTATGCGTGTGGGCTGCCGTTTGTGTGGGAGACCTTTCATATTTATGTAAGACTTATTATATATTCATTCTTCCCAGTGTGCGCCCGCCTGCAGTGCAGCGGCATGATAAAAATAGATCAAATCACCAAAAACAAAGCAACAGTCAACATGTCATCCTCCTCCAATGACCAAACAGCAACCCGCAGTGTAGGTTGCTCTGTTCTGACCTGGGAGATGTAGCGCCCCCTTTAGCCCATTTAAAGAAGTCATTTAAAGAAGTTACAGAGGACCAGAGCCGACATCAATACATTTTGTTTCTTGTGATCAAATGATCTTGTGAAAATGATTTTGTGTTTGTTTTGTTGACAATCCATCTGTCTTGGTGCTCAATCTATTTAAATAAATTAAATAAAACAGTTTGTTCACTCACTTTTAAATATGATGCTAGCTAAGCGCAGGGCTAAACAGCAAAACGGTATTTTAGATTAGTAAAGTGTATATCAAACTGTATATCATGCATGTATGTATCACAGTCTAATGCAAGGTGGAAATATTTACATGATCTCATGTTAAAATATCATAAAAATAATGACATGATTTGTTATTAAGACATAGCATATAAGATTTTAAAGTCAGATCCAGGTTTGTTTGATGAGTTAAACTGAAGAAGCAGGACGTGAGGTGCACACTCCCCAACAACTTTTTTTTAAGTGAAGAATTTATTGTTTTGCTGTAAGATACCTTTGCAACAAATAATCACATTGTGAACTCAACATAATGAGCCTGAAATTGTCTTCCCATAATGAAGCAGTGATTAGTTTGTGCTCACGGAAAAAACAAAGCTTTGTGATCACAAGAAAAGATAATGGGAGAAATAATTACACATACTCTGTGTGTCCTGTCTGTGACAGAGTTTTGCATGACGCGTCTTGTCCAAACAACTATTTAACAAACTTCTCCACTTCGAAAAACATGTTAATTGTTCATTTTGAGTGTTGAAATGTTTTGCCAACATAAAATGAAATAGTCATTTGTGACACATTGTTGTAGAAACTAATTAACCAATTAATGAACAAATGGACAAACAATCACTGTAGGATGAGGGTAAAATGACGCAACAAACACAAAGAATAATGAGACCTGGAGCTCACGGTCATATTAGGAGCTTTTTAATGAGATGCAGAAACTACTGTCATGTCTTTATCAGAGTGAACACGTTTAGTTTACTGATGTTTCATGTCAGTAACTAAGTAATGTATGGAACCAACTGTTAATTTAATCGTTTATTTGTATGATGTTTTATATGTGACTGTTGTTGATGTAATGTTGCTAATTCTATTGCTTTTAATTGTTTGTGTTGTACTGTATTGTGTCTTCCTGCTCAGGGAAATTAGCTACACAGCTCGTTCTGGTTCAAATGTTATATTGTGCATGGCCCCTGTTAAATAAACAACAACTAATAATAATACTAATAATAATACTAATAATAATAACGACGAGATGTGTCATTCTTTCAAGATGTATCAAAACTGTATCAGGCATACTGTATGAGGAGAACTGTATTTACATGTGAACACAGATGCATCATTTCCAAAACAGACAAAGTATAACCCTGACTCACTGGTTCAGAACTCATCGGTTCCACCTCATCTTTGACTCATAAGCAATAAGCAGCATGCCAGTGACTTCCTCGTGTCTCTCCAGCAGTGCTGTTGCCTGACTGGGCCTACAAACCAGCCTGGTCGCCCGGCTCCAGGCAGGTCCAGCTGTGGCACTTCCTGCTGGAGCTTCTGGGGCGGGGCGAGGGCGGGGCCATCGGCTGGGGAGGGGAGTGGGGCGAGTTTGTCATCAGGGACCCCGAGAGGCTGGCCAGGCTGTGGGGGGAGAGGAAGGGCAAACCACACATGAACTACGACAAGCTCAGCCGGGCGCTCAGGTGATGCAAAATGCACGAGTTAAGTGGACGTACTCACACTGACGCACATGCTCACACACATCAACACGTTGGGCTGCAGAACACAGGGAATGTGTGTGATCATCTCTGTGCAGCTTCTCCCTCAGGCTGATGCTGTAAATAAAATGTACTCCTCGCTAACATACGCTGTCAAATGAACAAGTTAAATCAAAAGTGCCTACATGCAACACTTTTATCTAAAGTGCCCTACAGGAGCACGAGTGCATATCATACGCTTACAGCCTGTCAAACACACACACACACACACACACACACACACACACACACACACACACACTCTCGATGTCAGTGTTGTCTGACACAGAAAACATCTCACTTGCAGGTACTACTACAACAAACGCATCCTGCACAAGACCAAAGGGAAAAGATTCACCTACAAGTTCAACTTCAGCAAACTCATCCTGGTCAACTATCCAGGACCCCCCCCACCTCCACCCAGCCATCAGGTCATCACCACGTCTTCACATCTCATGTCACAACTTAAAGGACTTCACTGCTTGGAAAACTGGCTCCTTGGTTATATTACTTCTTATAGGAAACCATTTGATCCGTTTTCCAAAGCCTGGGTGTAGTCCTTTAAGAAGAGTTTTACTCCAAAAAACACTTGAAGTAAAAAATAATTACCTTAATGGGATTATTTCATATTTAAAAATGGACTGACTTTAATAGAAAAAAATGACTTCGGCTTTATCATTTAATATAAAACTGGCCATCTTGAATAGAAATCATTCCACAAACGTTATAATTTAATGAAACTGACTAACTGATCCTCTAATGTGGAGGAGAGTCAGCGTGTGGAAGTTATATCAGCGGGGGCTTAGGTTACCTCCTATTCTTTAGGAAGCACCGCACTTTGTTTAATTATATGATTCATTCTGTGAGGATTAGTAGGGATGCGCTTTGTAAGTGCTGTACAAGAGAAGTCCATTTAAAAAGTTACCATTAGTTTATGCAAATGGAAATCCCAGCATGGAATAAAACTCTTCATATCATGTTGTAATTAAGTTTCTAACAATTCAATTTTAAACGGGGCCACCGGTGTACAAAATATCAAGAACACCTTCCTGCTTTAATGTCTTAATCATCCAAAGTGCTTTAACTTTTCTGCCTCTTCTCGTCTACAACAACATTGACCTACAGCATATTTAATGAGTCAGATCATTAACAGATCCAAAACTTCCTCTGGTGTTCTTAATGTTTTGTGCACAAAGTGTCAGACTTTATGGTACTGGAAGATCCATGTTCCCATTTCAACCATCCTCCCATCTCATCCTCCACCCGTCCACCCTCCAGCTGGTACCGAGCGGCCCCCTTCCCTTCCCCCTCCTCCCCTCTGAGAGTGGTCTTCCTCTGTGTGGAGGAGCAGGATCAGTGATGGACAGAGGTAAGAACACACCCGTCAGTGATTCCCCTGCACAGCAGGTACATCTTGTTACAATCGGCAAAGGCCTTCATTCTGTTTTATGTTGTTGCTGTGTTTATTCTGTCTGCAGTCTGAGAGTGAAGGCAGCTCGAAAAACACAGATATTTGATCCTTATTTATTCATTGTATCATTTTATAATAATAAGAGAACGAGTAATAAAGTTTATATCATCAAAACAAGAGATTGTACAGAAAAAATAAGATATACGATGTGATTCATACACAAACATGCATGTTACACATTTATTACACATACAAACCCGCATACACACATGCAAGCACATGTTTAAAAATGGGTCCTTACTTTCCTGCAACAGCTGGGCAATGTAGTACTTAGCTAACATTACTCCAACAGGAGTAAGGTGTGTATTTGAAAGGAAACTTCAGGACTTCTGCAGCATACAAGTGCAGAAGTGTGACTGATGTCAAACTGAGTGAATCAGAGGAGGATGGAAAAGTGAAAAGTGATTGTTTTCTTCTCAGTGTTTCCTTGATATTTTAAAGCATTATGATAATAATCCAGCTAATACTGCAGTTACTGTCTTTACTGAACACTTTGTCAAGAGGCCTGAAGGACACCAACAATAAATTGTTCCTTCTAACAAGTATTGTCTATGTATCCAAAGCCTGATATATCTCATTCCCCTGTGCCAAAAAACTATTCTAAACAACACAAACACGTCCTTCTGCTGCTGTAAATACTCACTAGAGCACAGCACTATGAAAATAGTCCCTAAGAAGTTACAAGGAAACTGCTTTTCTGCTGTCTCTCGCTTGTATAATATTTCTCTATTTCATGGTGAAAGGATGATGTGTGCGATGGAAAACAATGGAAGAATGGAGTTCTATCTTATTCTTGAAGAAGTGTTTTTTTAACATGAATAAATTCAAGCATCTGGGATGTCAACAACAGCTCTACTACTCTGTACCCTGAAAACTGTAATACTACAAGATGATTGGTTGGAATCCCATCAGTTAAGTTCTACAATTGTGCAGCTTGTAATGAAATAAAAACAATAGAAATTGGGTATAAAATACATCATATGAGATTTCTTTTGACAAAAACATCTTGACTCAATGTTCCCTTACTTGTCTTTTCCAAAGCCTCCACAGTCTTCCTTTGAATCCTTCCTACCAGTGGCAGTATGAAACTCATGAAGACCAATTCTTCTGAACTTTGTGATTGATGTGACTCTCTCTGTTTCCTGACAGCAGTCCAGCCGCTGCCTTACCCCTTCTTGCTCCCGTGCTGCCTCCCTAAGCCCGTCCCGACTCCTCGCACTCTCCACAGCCACTTCCCCTTCATCTCCGCTCCTGCTCGTCCGGGGTATAACCTGAGGGAGCTCCCACCCCTCGGCTCGGCCCTCCACGTCAGCGCTAACGGCTGGCCGCACAAGAGCCCCGCAGGGTGGGATCTGAACCACATCAGTTGGAGCCTGTTTGGTGGAGTGAAGCAGACTGAAACTCGAGGAGAGGAGAGGAGAGCGGGGATTGTTGGGGGAGAACAGATGGGGGAGAGAGAGTGAAGAAGAGGATCAAACTACAACAGATGGACTGCAATCCTCCTTCAAATACACACTCTTTTTGTGTTTTTTTTAGCTCGTTGTACAGTAGTTTATTATTCACTGCCTGTGAAGCACACAGACTTTGTATTTATTGAGTTGGACCACAATGTGTGTATTTTTTGTTTTCGAATAGAAATATTGAAGAAGCTGCTTTTGTCCTGTCAGCACTTCACGCCAGAGTAAGGGAATTGCACTTGTAAACAATTAACTACGTAGCACTTGTGTTTGAGTAAATAAAACAGTGCACTCAACTTACATTATTCAGCTGTTTGTCTTGCATTTGCCCTCCTTCTCCGGGCTTCATGAAAATAATAGCAGCTGCATAAATGATGCATTCAAACAGACACTGTGAAATCTTAATGAAAGGGAGCCTTCATGTCTTCCTTGCAGCATCAGGACCTGACACATGTGTCTGCAGTCGCCACTCCGACACACCAGGGGGCAGTAGCATCTTTGGCATACCACAAACCTTTCACAACACAGCCTTTCCCGGGAGAGAGTCTCAGCTGAGATGTGTAAAAGATAAAGAGGTGTCGCTCTGTGGTATTTTCCGGGCACTATAAATCCGTTAAGTGGGATAAAGGCTTTAAAAAAAATAAATCATATATATCTTATTACATTGTTCCACGGTTTTGTACTTTAAGTACTTTACGTTTTACCAAGTATATTTTAATTTTGTAACTGTATTTAGCCTCGTACTTATTCTAGTTTTTGGTATCTTTCAATATTTCCCAAAATGT
>JAVQJD010030197.1:0-55187 GCA_036023655.1 Nannoperca australis | reverse complement strand
AAGGTCAGACGGAGGGAAGGAGAGGTGGAGTTGTGTGTCATCAGCGTAGCAGTGGTAGGAGAAACCGTGCGAGCTGATGATTGGTCCAAGTGTGGTGGTGTACAGGGAGAAGAGGAGGGGTCCAAGGACTGAGCCCTGTGGAACACCTGTCGATAGGGGCCGAGGATCAGACACGTGACCTCCCCAGGAAACCTGGTAGGATCTACCCTCGAGGTAGGAAGAGATCCACTGGAGTACAGTGTCGGTGATGCCCAGGTCCAGGAGAGTTGTGAGCAGTCTAGTCTAAAATAAGACTTTGTTTGAGTCAAGACAGCGCCCAGATTAAATCACACTCTTCCTTTGGACCAGTCATTCTTAAAATGCATCATCCACCATGCTGCGCCAAAACCTTTTAAATTGCATGTCAGGTGTAACATTCTGACCTAAGAACCTCAATCAGTCTAAGGTTTTGAAACAGCAGGAC
Source organism: Nannoperca australis (assembly GCA_036023655.1). Classification (NCBI taxonomy): domain Eukaryota; kingdom Metazoa; phylum Chordata; class Actinopteri; order Centrarchiformes; family Percichthyidae; genus Nannoperca; species Nannoperca australis. Next base: position 54,724 of record JAVQJD010030197.1, on the reverse strand, counting down.
AGAGTTGATTACAAAACTGGCTCCTAGGATAAAGTGGTTTTAGTCACACCAGCAGCTCAGCGTGTTGGTCTGTCGATCCAACACGTTGGTCCAGACAGAAATATATAACCAAATAATGGACGGATGCCATGAAATTTGGTAAAAATATCCATGGTGCCCAGAGGATGAATCCCAACAACTGGTGATGATCTAACTTTTTCAGCCACACCAACACCTGAACGTTTTTATTTATCTTGTGAAATAGCTCAACATCTACATAATGGATCAGCACAAAATGACGTACAGACATTCATGGTTCCCAGAGGATGAATTCTGCAGATTTTGGTCATCCCCTGATCTTCACTCTAGCACCTCCATGAGGTTTACATTGGTGGTTTTGTCGAGAAAAAAAGCCTCAACAACTATTGGATAGATTGCCATGAAAAGTTGTACAGACGTTCATGTTTCCAATGCTCAATGCACCACTGTGCCTCATCTATAGAAGGTGTAATAATCTACTTACGTAATTTCTTTCTCCTCTTTGAGGTCTTTGCATGGAGTACCACAGCCTGGATGTCAATAAAACGGTAGTTCAGTAACAATAAGTTACCAAACACACTGAGAACATCAAACATAAATGTGTGCAAACTCACTCAACAGATTGGACCCAGATCCCTGGTAGAAGATGAGAGGTAATTTACAATGCATACACTATAATTTTACATTGTATATTGTGTTAGCAAAATACTTTAATGGTTGTAAAATAATTACCTTGACTTCGTATTTGTCATCAGGCTGTGCTTTTGTAGTTTGCTGAGGCAGCGGAGGAGGTGTTTTACAGTTCTCATAAATTGGTTCTTCAGCCATCACCTGAAAAAATTAATGACAGTCCAGTGTTATTAAGTGAATGTACAAATAACATGTTGGTATGTGAGTGACCAGTGTTTTTTGACGGCTTCTTTTGCTTCTTTTCATGCCTTACCTAAGTTATCTGTGTCATCTCCAGAACCCTGATGCACTCATCACAAACACTTTCACTTTTGAAACTTGCACTACTTTTACTACATGAGTAGATTTGTATGAGTAGACAAAACAATGTTACCTTCATTATTTCCAGAGTGCTTGCAGAGTTGAACCCTCCTGAACTCTTTTTAACAGAAAACTTCTTTGGTAACACAGGTGGAGGAGAAGAGCAGACCAAACCTCCCTGAATTTGAATGGAAATAAACACATTATAAATGTCTTAGTATCTGACAATGTAGTGTGAAAGACACATTGTTACTGTTGCCCAGTGTGTGTGAGACTTTGTATATTTCAATCTGTGATGTATTGTAAGGAAGTTTGGAATAATACGATTCCCATCTATCAATATGAGATCAATAAAAAAACATCAGAATTTGACCACAGAGCATGATGAACCGGATTTAAGACTGTGCTGTGCAGTGAGTTGACACACAGATTTGATCTCATTACAGAGTGAAACAAAACATTGCTGAATGTGGAGATTACTGAGCACCAACCTCGGGACATTTAGTGGGAGACTGAGGAGTGGAGCTACATTTGGACACATCGTCCTCAGTTTTGTCTGGAGCAAAAATCCTTCTCCTTGGCAACGGGACTGGCTGCAGAAAGAGACCACTTACATAGGTACATTTGAACATTGAAGCTGCTCTGACAGGTTTCATTTACTCGATATTTTGTGATATTTTAATTATCTCAGTTCCCTTACTTGTCTGACATTTATCCAGATTATAAAGTTGCAATTGAATATGGTCCTAATTGGAGTCAGATTCCCAGACCCAATTCATATCAGAAGAAATGGTTTCAAAGCAACTGCTTTGTAGAATCAAATTCATTATTGTGTTGAGAGGAAAGCATAAATGTGATCAAGACAAAACATTATTAATCTGTGTTTCTAATCTAAAGAGACAACTAGAGTTGTTAGCTGACTCTGCCAAGCGAGCCAGACAGGACTGTTAACATGTTTGTTGTTGGCACCATGTCATGTTAGCTGCTTTCACTTTTGCTCTGAACAAAAACCCTGATTATTGTCTAACGCTTGCCTTTGCAAAGGTATAATGTGATTGCAACTGTGCAACCTCCTATACACAAACTGAATGACGTTTCAAGAAATACGAATAAAAAAATTGAAAAAATTCATTAAAAAAGTGTAAATAAGCAAATATTTTCCATTTCAAAGGTTTAGCTGCTGGACACGAGATGTGTGCGCATCACCAAAAAGTCTATTCTCAGTGTTCAAGTCTCTGCATCACACCCGTGACATACTGAACCACCATGGACTTCCAAACTAGTTGAGATGTCACCAAATTATTGTTGAGTGGAGCGGGACTTTAAAGCAACAATGACATCAATCAATACACCTTCACCATGCTGGGTTGACAGAAGACATCTCAAAATCGTTAAGGACATGGCTACATTAATAATGTACAAATACTTTGTCATGACAGAATCTATCTTGTTTCTTACCTGTGACATTGTCTAACATTCGCTGCTGTATATGAGTCGTTCTGCGATCGCTCTCCTTTCTGCACTCACTTGAACTGACTCACCATCGACTTTGTCACTGATCTAAAACTCTGAACAGGTCAGACATAATAATGATTGACATCTTATGACTCAACTGGTATACGTATTCATTGCTACTCAAGCAAATGTCTTGTTTACACACCTGTTGGACATCCTACTGTTGCTGGAATGAAAGACATTCTCCAAAGGCAGCTCCATGTCCTGCAGATAACACAGCTGGTGGCTACGTGGCAGGCACGCAGCACAGTGATCGTGCAGTAAGAAGACAGTAAGAAATGTCTGAATTTAATTAAATTCTGATACAAACTGGAGGATCCTGATTGGAACTGCAACTGGAGAACAGAACCCAAATTATATAAAGAAGAATCTGAATATTAGTTAACTATAATTCTGGTGAAAAAGTTTAACAATTTCAGTTGAAAAAACAAACGTTTATTGTGTCTGAATCTTTTCTTGACATATCTAATGTGGGTTACATTTTTAATATGTGAACATAAAGCAACTTAAATGAGGTGTAACATGACAGGAACGGTTTCACTATAATGTGGAGCATCTGAAAGTGCACTTTTCCTAATAAAAAGACACATGACTAATGATGAGTTATGAGTCATCTTTGGATGAGAAGTTTTGACGAAACGAATGAAGTTCAAGCTTCAATATTTTCACAATAAACACATTTTGCAGTGAAGCTCTTGGCAGGAAAACAATGTAGATGACATGTTCCCTGTATGCCACAGTATATGTCTGCAGTCATAACACCAACACAGATTCAACATTTAAAACAATTCTCCTCAACGTTTTCTTGTTCCATTGTTGAGACATGTGGGGTGGAACCAACTTCCAGGACATAATCTAAATAAATCCACTGTGATCTGGTGTTTCCACTGTGGCTGCAGTGTCTTTGTGTTTCTGTGTGCTTTATCGCGTCTCCTCGACAGTCCTGCCAAAGTATTCCTTCTGGAACTGCTGGAACTCCTTCTCTGTGAACAAAGACTGAGGCTCCTTGGCCTTCTTGGCAGGTCGATCCGGGCGATTCCTGGACTGTCTCCCTGAATTGTGGCTCAGGATCTACGTGAGACAGAGAGCAAGTCAACACTGTATTACAAACTCACTCAAACATGTAGACGGTAAAGGGAAGCAGAAGCAAAACAATTTAATGGAATTAAACATAAAGTAATGATAAAGGTCAAGGAGTGTGATCTCTGCCTTCCTTACATTCAGAGTGTCTGAATCTGTTGCTTTGGAGCCAGTTTCCATAAAGTACTTGAGGTTAGCACTCATCTGGCTCTTCCTCTGCTTCTTCCTGAACTCCTCTTCAATAAACACCAAAGAAGAAGAAGCGGATTTTAGAGGAAGAAAGTGTAACAGATGCTGCAATACATGAGAGGGCAACTACCACTGCAACTAGATTAACTATGAAGACTGTTAAGATAAAATAAGTCAAATAATGGCAATGTTGTATTTTTATTTCTGCTGTGCCACTGGAAGGTTGTTAACTATACAAGAGAGCCACACTGTGGTTCAGATGTACACTTACAGAGAGAGGGCGAGAACAAACAGAGCAACAATTCTACAATCTACATAATGACAATCCGTTTTCATACAGCCCATATTCTCCATCCCTCAACATGAGGTACTACTGGTTAAATTTAGTTCACAAAATAAAACTGAGCTGCACATTGCCGAAATAACACATGCAAATTCTACTTTAGGATGCATTTCCCTCTGAACACTGATGTAGTGCACGACTGCCGGCAGACTGACCCACTGCAGACATGATCTTCTTGTCTTTGACTGTAGCTTTGCTCTTGCCGGGACCCAGGCGACCCTGCAGCCGTTTCACCTGCTTGGTGACTCCCTGACGCTTTGTGCTCACCAGCTTCATCACCGTGGCTGAGCTGGGCGTCTGCTGCTGCTTCTTCTTCTTCACTTTACTGACATCTGGCAGGATAGACAGAACATAGAGAAACCAAATGTACGCTGCTTTTTTGTACAAGTAAAATTATTAACTACTGGAGCTAGTTAAGTAAATTAACGTTAGAGGTTCTGACATTTTAATAATATGGATGATATGGATAATACCAGCCTACCACGCTAATAAAGCGAAATGAGAATAACGTCGCCAGTTCCCTATTTCAAGACAGCAGCAGTGAGGAAATATGGTTGACTACGCCTGTTATTACTAAACTGTAACGACGAAACAACACTCAAAACCACCAACATTGGTCAGGGCGGAGAGAGGCCACTGATGCACAATGCTAATGTTAGCCAACTGTTTAGCTAGCAAGCTAAACGGCTAAACAAAACTGACCTTTAATATCATCGCTCAGCAACTCCAGGCCTCTCCTGATCAACGACACAGACATCCTGATGTAATAATAAGAGTTTTTGTTGGGCTGACCACAAGTTGTGTGCCTTCAATTCTGGAAAGCAACGTGTGAGACTATCAACATCCGGTAAGTTCGTCTTGTGCAACATTTCAACGCTACCCGCTGGAAAACAGTCGAAGATTTGTTGTTCCTTCCTGGCAACTTCTAGTTCATACGCCTTGCCTTTTATGTTTTCAATTACTACTGCGAATACTACTACTAGTACTAATAATAGCCTAATAAGATAATTAGTAGGCTTCATCAGTGTCCCGCAACAAACAAAAACACAAAAGGCTAACAAACAGAGCATGAGAACAAATATCATTATATAAACAAACCTCCACACTAGAATATTCACATACAATAAAATAAATATGAAAAAATGCACTGCAGCCTTAAGATGAGTACACATTATCAGTAGATGTAGCAGGCTAGGGCTCAACGTGTTTTAGGTGCATTAAAAATGAGTCAGGTCTAGACTATTTGAAGATATATAGGCCGAGGCTGTGCACAAAGTGTGAAGGTCATGAAAATAATCAAGTTGTCCAAAAGTATGTTTCACCTAAACAGTCAGTCTTAATGATGGAGATTTCTGAATATTATAGCAGACCAACAAGAGGAGGATAAAACTATAAAACCTAGTTAATTAGGAAATATCGAAGGCACAGAGAGCTCAGAGAGTGTAGGCCAGTCTGTTACTTCAGGCTTATTTGGACAATTAACAATTTAGCATTCTGCTACAATTAAATGTGACGATGCAGTGACCTGTAGGTATATTAAATATATATGCATGACTTTAAATATACACTACAGTTTAGACTTAAACGGCCAAATAGTTGCTCGTTACACAGTAATCACATTACTGTAACGCGTCACCGCCTCCATTCACTTCCAGCTGTCGCACGGTGAATTGGGGGCGTGGTAGTTGTTGCTCCCTCTCCACCGGTAATACCGTTTCTCTCTCTACCACTTTCAACCTTTGGCACAGGATTAGGTCGATCTGTAAGTACAGTAAACTTTGTAGCCTGTCTACCTCTGCAGAATTAACCATGGCGCTTCAAGCGAGAGCTTTGCGCACCTCGAAATGGCTTGCGGAGGCGCTGAAGGTCCAGGGGAAAATGCGCATCTTGGACACCTCTTGGTATTTGCCCAAACTGCGGCGCAACGCCAAGAGCGAGTTCAAGAAGAGGCACATCCCGGGCGCAGCCTTCTTTGACATAGACCAGTGTTGTGATAAAACTTCTCCTCTGGACCACATGCTGCCTTCAGAGCAGATCTTTGCAGATTATGTCGGAAATTTGGGAATAGAGCGCGACACACAGGTCGTGGTGTACGACGCCAGCGAGTTCGGCGCGTTCTCGGCGCCCCGCGTGTGGTGGATGTTCCGGGTGTTCGGGCACAACGCGGTCTCGTTGCTCAATGGGGGGCTCAGGAACTGGGAGCTGGAGGGGAGACCGTTGAGCGACCAGTTCGTAAGACCAAAACCGACCGAGTTTAAAGCCTCCCTGAACCGCTCCTGGATCAAGACCTATGAGGATATCCTGGATAACCTGGACACCAAAAAGTTCCAGGTGGTGGACGCCAGGCCACCAGGCAGGTTCAAAGGACTGGATCCTGAACCCAGAGACAGTGAGTAGTCTGCAACCGAGTCCGTATAATGATGACACTGTTCTGTCTAGATCTTTTGCAACTTAAGTTTAGCAACCAAAATGAAAGCAGTGGCGCACCTAGAAATTATGAGTCCCGCACTCAGGAAGATTGTGGAGGTAGTAAATGACTACTGAAGGTCACCTTTTGTAATAACAGAAGGCCATGGCTTCTACTACCTAAACCATCTTCATTTAATTTAAGTTGTTTTAAGTCTTTTTAGTGAAGAAAATGTTGCAGACAGCACTGAACACTTAGTTTTTTTTTTATTTAGTTCTGATTGTTTCACTTTGTCAGTTGCTGTATGCTTTAGAAGAGATCACTTAATTAGGCTATAAAACCACCCTAAGACCTTGATCAGGTTAAAAAGGGTCTAAGAACCAAAATATGTTCTACGTGTTAAAGAAGACTAAGTTGCTCATTTTCTTAGCAAAAGGGGCCCTTGGCTTTGAACCCTGATGGGAATGATGGTTCCTCAGTTAATGCTAATGCATTGTACTGCAATCTTCTAGGGACCAAAGCACTTGTGGTGATGAATATGACTGAAGAAATTAGGTTTATTTCTCCCATTGGTGTTGACATTGGATTCTGTCATGGCTTGAGGTTTGATTCTTACAGTGGTACTTTACACTTCCAAAACATTCAGGATCACAGCCAAGTCAGCTCCTTTAGTTATGTGGTAACGGGCATGTACTGTAAAAACAAATGTTCTTTCAGTTTCCTGTAAGCAAAAGATGAACTTATTCAGTTTTTTGACATCCACAAAAAATGCCAACTGAAAATGAGTCACAGTAACTTTGGTAAAAGGCTTTTAAAAATGGTAAACTAATGTAGAGAGAGGAATATGAGTAACTTTTCAGAGTAACTTCACAAATTTTATACCATATTCATTTATAATGTTAACTAATACCTTCAGTGGCTGCTCTAAGAAGAATAAATCCATAGCCTAATGGATTGCATTAATCAACTTGTGTGTATGTGTTTGTGTGTGTGTGTAAGCCTCACTGGTCAGACACTGTTCCTTCATTGATAAGATTAGGAGGAGCTATATAAGAGCAGATGTAGGGTCTGCATATCTGCTGTGTCATTAGACAACAAAGGCAGCAGGTTGGTAGTCCAGCTGCTGTCGGTCATATGATGTTGTGACACTTCAGTGTGTTGGTGTGATTCCTGAAGCTGCTGAAGGTAAATCAGTATTTTTTCCCTTTGATGCTTGACAATCTGGAAAAAAAAACTAAAATCAATATCATGAAATCGATGAGATATTTGATATCGTGACACATGTAAGCAACATCAAACGTTCAATCATTGATCAATGTTTACTGCAATGAACTAAGTCCTTCTGTTGCTTTACATGAGACAAACCTCTTAATACATGTAAAACAGAAAGGTCAGTCACTTTATTTAGTTTTACCCCACACTTTTGCTGTGTAATAATTTTTTCCCAACTACTTTATATACTTTGTAATATATTTTCTTGAATTTCTCTTAATTGTTTGTTAAAAGAAAAACATAAGAGGACATTTCTTAGTATCTATCTATCCCAATATTTACATGTTGTGCATGAGATACACTTGTAAGTTAGTCCTCAATGACTGACACACAACAACTAGTCAGCACAAATTCTCTGAGCATTTTCACACACATGAATGCTACAGTTGTTCTTCTAAATGATCTGATCAATCGCTTGGCACAAAATGATGATCTGCTTCATTTTTATTGTCAACAAAACACCCCAATATTCACAAATATGATCCCGGCTCACTGGGGGCTTGGCCACCGTGTTACTGGGGCAGTAAACAAAAATAAATAAACAGTTAATTGCATGAATCATTTGTCGTTGTGACATAAAATGGGGTCAAACAGAAAATAAACACAACCCTGCCTGCTCTTCCATCTGTAATTGTAGCTCCTCATTTAGTACCATTCTGAAAACACAAAGGCAGTTGTAAAATACTTAAAAATACTGATTAAAATGCTTCAAAGTTAACAAATAGAGGTGTTACTATTGTTTTAATAAATAAAAACAAAAACATGGCTGTAACATTCTGAGCTGTATGGGTTCAGCACTGCACAGGCATCCAGTAGAAAAACTATAATAACTTACTGAGTCTGTGACTTCCTCATACGGAGGCTTATTGCAGAGTTTACTCTGGACAAACATACAGGGCAGGCAGGCAGCAGGCTGAGCCTAAATCACTGAACAGCACAAACACACAAGTGAGCGAGCGGACAGGACACAAGCAGGTAGAGGGAAGGGTCTAGGTATTGTCCACACTTAGAAATGTTGATCTTAGATAGCAGTCTATGTGCAATAAGACCATAGTACAAAAAATCCATAGTACATACCTTATCTTATTACATACACTTCTTACACCCACTTCTATCTCTCTCTCTCACACACACACACACACACACAGAGAGAGAAAAGCTTTCATGTGCTTCTCCCTACAGAGATGGACCTTTTTGTTAAAGAGTTAGATCCAAAACAAAGTCTGTCTCTGAACAATCTGAGCCTGTCAGTGTCAAAAACAAGCACTCTTAAACTACATACTTTTCACAGGCGCAATTGACCCAAAGCATTACGTTACAGCCATTCACGGATGCCAGCAGAGGTGATCTACTTGAATAATTCCAAAACATTTGGTAATTAAGTATCATTTAGACCTCAAAAATTGTTTTAAAAAAAACAGGGCAGAGGTTTAAGAAATACCAGAGTTACCCTTTAACAGCACAACAAAACCTCTGATCTCATCAAGTCCTGGACATTATGGGATTCTTCAAAATCCTGCTTGGCTTTTTTTATTGTGCTAGATGTTTCTATTAATCCGCCCCTCTCCTGTTAATTGCTAATAAAACTGAGAGTACCAATAAGTGGCCTAAATCATAAAAAAGCTGCTCTCCACATATCTCACTCTCATTCTATTCTCTTTCTGATTGACAGACACAGAGCCAGGCCATATCCCCGGCTCCATCAGCGTGCCCTTCTACTCCCTCCTTTCCCCATCGGGTCACTTCCTGCCCAAAGAGCAACTCCAGGCTCTGTTCACCCAGGCTGGCGTGGACCTCAGCCGCCCTATTTGTGTCTCGTGTGGCTCGGCCGTGACTGCGTGTCATGTGGCGCTGGCGGTCCACGAGTGTGGGCACCCGGGGGTGTCGGTGTATGACGGCGGATGGTCAGAGTGGTACACCCGTGCCGTGCCTGAGCACGTCATATCTGAAGGACGAGGGAAACATTTGTGATTGGTTTAAGATAGCAGGAGGTGTAGTACATGGGTTAGGACTGGATCAGACTACTGGATGACAAGAAAAGAAGAATGTTTTTTGCTTGTTTTTGGGCAAAGTGTGCTAAGGTTTAAGATAATAATTTGAAATTTTTGGAGATACTTATTTGCTATCTTGCCTAGAAATAAATTAGAAGATGGATGCCACGCTCATGTCTGTATGCAAAATATGAAGCTACAGATAGCAGCTGGTTAGCTTCGCTTAGCATAAAGACTGGAAACACCTAGCCTGGCTTTGTGCAAAGTAAAAAGAAAATCTGACATCCAGCAGAACGTGTAAATATTACACAATTTCACATACTTTGGTCAATCTGTGCACAGAAAGAAATGTAAAAACAACACTGTCAGTTGTCAGAGTAAGGCCAGATGTTTTCTTTCCCTTCTACATGTTAAGCTAAGCTAAGCTAACTGCCTGCTGTCATATTTAGTGTACAGATATGAGAGTGGTATTGATCTTCTCATTTAATTCTGGGCAACAAAAGTTTCCTAAAATGTCAAACTGTTCCTTTTAACATTAAAGAAACGATGGGTTGTCCAAACTTACATCACTAAGGGACATTCCTTACATTCCAAACACATTAATAGTTGGTTTGACTAAAGAGCCAGCAATATGTGAACACTAAACTTGACTTTCTTTTCAGTTTTGAAACTGGAAAATGTTTGTTTACAGCTGCAATGCTTATGTTTGAATAAAATAGAGCTACATTTTGAATCACGGTGAGTCGGGTGTTGTTGAAATCTCATGTATCGAACTCCTCGTGAAACGTGTGTGTATGTGCATTTGGAGACACAAAACTGACCTGGGAGCAGAGTCTAGTTTGTCAGGCTGACTGAAAAGTGCAATTTGAATGTGACCCTTGGACTGTAGACCTGTGAGCTGAAAATTCACAATGCTGATTAGACAGTCACACACACACACACACACACACACACACACACACACACACACACAAGAAATGTTTAACTCTAATAAATGCATTAAATGAATTACATTTAAATGGTATTTTGTTATTTACAGCCTCCTTTTTGCATGTTACCAAACGAGTAGTAAATAATATTACCTTTTGTAATAATAGTAAGTAAACATGTTAGTTTTCCACCTCTTATAATTCACTTTACCTTCTTTCTTAAAATAGTGGTGAACAGTCACCATTAAAACCAGAAATATAGTCTCAGTTAATTTACAACAATGCGCAACAACACACTTTGCACTTAAATGCATTTTGTTAAGATATATTTTTAAAGCATTGACATATATTCTAACGTAAAAGAGAAGGGAAACTAACAAAGTCACGCACGCAACTATAGAAATATAAAAATGATTCATGGTTAAAACAGATTAAAATAACATGGAAGTGATGCTTCTAAATTTCCAGCCTTCCTCTTTTCTAAGTAATTGTAAAGTTAAGGTCATTTCTTCGTACTACAGCCCAAATGTTCCCTTCTTCAGATATTGAACAACTAACACTAAAAGGAGTCGACCAAGTTCTTCATCTCTGCTGTTCCAGGCCGGGGGAGTTGCTGCCTTGTCCTGGCCCTAACTGGTGAGTGTGTTGATCTGATAAAGAAATAATTTCTGTTATCTTGCAGTGAACATGGTGAGGTCCACTGGCACCTTACTGGAGATAGATACGCTGCCTAAAACCTCTCTGTTTTATCCAATTCTGGTATTGAGTCATAACATATATTTCTTCTTAAATCAATAAAAATAAAACTACAACCATGTAATTTTCCTACATACATGAAGTTTGCCACTGTCACACACATCATTTTTGAGACAATTATTAATGTGTGTACTCTAATTAGAATCGTTTTGTGAACAATGTGAAGGTCTTTTCTAATAATCTTTAAATGTCTGGATTTCAACTGATAATAACAGACCTTGATAATAACAAAAATCCAGTTTAGGTGTCCTTAGATAATAGTCCCCTGGTTGTCATTGTCAGTGTTAATTGTTGTCCTATTCACAAACCAAAGTGTTTGAATATGAGCATGTGAAAGACTGGACTAAAAACATACAGAGATCATTACAGCTGTCATGTAACTATGTGAAGAGGCTGCTGCTCCCCACAAACAGACTTAGAGCTGCAGTTTCAGTGGTTTCATTTGTGTGTGTTGGTTTACAAAGAAAGTTGAAGTTAGATGGTTTGTGGCACAAAGTGCATGTGTGATGTGATAATGGTCAGCTCCTCGTGATAAACGTGTCATTCACATGTATATATATATTGCTCTTCTATGAATAATAATTTGTGTCTGATTCGTTATTTTCATACAAAAAAGTTTAAATATATTGTTAAAATCTTTGAAATGACATCTACTTTTTCTGATTCATTAAAAACCCAGAATCTATAAATATAAGTTGAACAGCTGGGAGACAGTTGTTTCCTGCTTCACTGTAAAGTCCGTTCTCAGTGTATGTGCGCTGAAGGGCTTCACGTTTCTACATCACACAAACTTCCAGAAAATTTGTGATGTCACAAATCATACTTGTGGGGATTTTCAGTGAGCACATAAAAACTTTCCACTTTCAGCAGATAACTGTGAAAACATCCTATTAGTGTCAAACTCTGCACGTGCATCATTATGTGTAGTGAAGCTCAGACGTTCAACTGTAGGAACAAGATGAAAAGCACATTTTTGAGTGGAGGGGAACTTAGCATTGTGCATTGCTGTCTGTCAAAACTACCACTGGGGGGTGCCACAGTAAAACGAATCAAATTCCGCTTATAGGAGCTTTAAGGCACACCACTACACAATCATAACCTTTTATTAACAGCCCCTGGATACTTTTAATATTAGTATTCAGGCAAAATGTTCAATCTCTGCCGTGAGTTCAACAAAAGGTTGAATTTATGGTATGTTGGTGCTCTGTCCCTAAAATGGTAAATGGACTTCACTTATATAGCGCTTTTTCAACCTTAACAGTTCCCAAAGCGCTTAACAGATTGCTCCCATGCAAGGTACTGGCTTCCATCAGGAGCACCTTAGGGTTCAGTGTCTAGCCCAAAGACACTTCGACAGGAGATGGGGATCGAACTGCCAACAACCCACTCTACCTCCTGAGCCACAGCTGCTAGGATTGTTTGAAGTCTATCATAAGACAAAACTCACATGCCCATATGTATGATGAAAGAGTCACTGGCCACTGAAATGCTTCCACCTTTCCATACTGACCATGAAGTGATTAATTCCTAGCACGATGTTGTGAGAATCCCCAGTCCTCGTTCTGGTGATCACAAGTTCAGCTGAAGTTAAAAGGATGAGTTAGACAAATCAAGTCAGTTTCTTCCAAGTTACACTCTTTTTAGTACAAACATTCCCTTTTTATGTTTGCCCATGTATGCTTCCTTGCTGAGCCGTGGTAGTCTGCCTCCATCTGTTGGAGTTCCTCATCCTTGTAAATTCCAACATAATTTCTTTGATCATCTTCATTTTTGACTCATTATTGCATTGTGACAGCTGCAGAGAGAGTCTCCGCCTTCAAGGGAAACCATATTCTTACAAACGTTGGGGTCTAAATGACTACTACTTACCAAAAGGTTTGGAATGAGTTTTGTTATAGAGTAAGATCCTGTTTTGTTTAACCAGAAACAGAAGTCTCGCTCTGAAATCTCACGAGAGGTGAGTTGTTGCAGGAAGACAAAATGATCTTCCTCTTTTACAAAAGGTCTGTCTTTGCAGGGTTCCTTTCCATAATGTTGTCAGACACTTTGAATAACAATCTGAACCTGTCAGTGGCAAGAACAAGTACTTTTAGTTGACATACTTTTCAACTATTCCTAGACTTATCCTTTAGTTTGCAAAGTGCATGACGCTAAGGCTCCTTGAGTTTGTATTATGGTGTGTGTGTATGTGTGTGTGTGTGTGTTTGTTAGGGTGTTTTAAGCGTTGTTTAATGGCATAGGGTTAGGTTGGGAAAGCACACACTACTGTTTCTCAACCCATGTGATAGTAACTAAATTATGTTTTTAAAAGGAAATAATTAACCGATATTCAGAATCTGTCCCTGAAAATAAAGTGACAAACAATAAATAACACGAACAGCAATAAAACGAAACAGAGAGAAACAACCGTTATTTCCTATTTCTTCTTTAAACCTGGATATCATGCCACCAAGATACCAGCGTCAGGGAAACCACACTTACCACTGCTTTCCTATACGTCACTTGAGACTAGAAAGTCTAGTTTTTGATGGGAAACAAAAGTCTTCAGCACAGTCTGAATGAGTCTACAGACATGAAATCATTTTGAATGTATGTGAAGACCGTCACGTAAGGGGAAGAGAACTTCTTAGAGAGACACGGGACTGGTAGGTTTGTGTGTTAATTATCTTTCTGGTGTAGATCAGATCTTTTTCACTGTAATGAATGAATGAGTTTGTGACGGGAAATGACGGAACAGAAAAAGTGGTTATGATGATGAAGAGGTTGATATGGTGAGTTTTGTTTGTACTTGAGGTGTTTTTGATGATAGATCAGAAGGAGTTTTAGTGCATGTGTTTTACAATAACAATAAGGAAACTGAAAGACCTTTCTGATAAATAATAATTAAACTAAGATGTACTTGTGAGCAGAAATGTTACAACTAAGTTTGACAAAGTAATTTGAACTCAAGGTCCTCTTGTTAGGCTTTTCTCTGGCTTTCAATGTCCTCAAATGGTCTGCCAATGAAATGTGACAATGGCAGCTAATGGGCATTTGGACAGGTAACAGAAGTCTTGGGTGGCAGGTATGACATTGTGTAAACAAACTTTTAATCAACTCTTAAGATAATCATGTCTGTTAACCATCCAGGTTGGGGCCGGCTAGCTCAGTCTGTCGAGCATGAGTCTCTTTATTACCACTCTTTATTTCACACCCCACGCCTGGGGACCCCAGAGTTTGGAAGCATCTGCCAAATGTAATGTAACTTTAACTTAAAAACATTGACTAATGAAGGTACTTTGATGTCTGTGTCATCAAAAAGTCCTGCCATACATGCACTCTACGTTTTCATACTAAAATATATGGATGTTAACGAGAGAGAGAAAGAGAGAGGCAGGTTTCTGGGGAAAAGAGTGTTTGATATGTGGGTGGGAAGGTGAGAGAAGGTGGAGGAAGCGAGAGACAGAGGAAAAAGCAAAAAGTGTGGGGGAGTCAGAAAAGAGAGAGAGAGAGAGAAAGAAAGAAAGCGACCCAGATAACTTTTAATGTGGTGTTTAATAGGCCATCTCAGTAGTTTAACATGTTCTTTTGCCTTATAAACAAGAGTCTACAGTTCACACCGCGAGGCTGTGCTTCAAGATAGATGCTAATGCATGCTAACATGCTCACAACAATGACAATTCTAACATGCTGATGTTACCCATCCTAATACTGGACAAAATGAAGTCTTGATGCTAGATGCTGATGCTAGAAAAGGGTCAATGGGACATCCGAGTTATTATATTTCATCCAGTGGGGAACATGAATGTTTGAGGAGAAAATGATTGTGGTGCCTCGTCAGAATCATGAAGGTCTGCACCACATGTTGTGGCAATCTATCCTGTAGATGTTGACTAAATAAGGTGACAAGCCCACACTCTTATTCTGCTGATTAGTCATGTCGCTGTTGCTTTTTCACGTTAGGTTATTTGCACCTACATGCTGCTGTAGCAAGTCATGTTCATTTCTCCCACCATCACCCTACACACGTCTGGTTATAGCTTTAATTAGCTAAATTAAAACTAATAAGATCCTGCAGTTGCTTCTAGTGCCATACAAATAACTCTGGCTAATGCACTGCTTATTTGGGGCCAATTTCCACCCACTGGCAACATGTCTCCCCTTATCTTGCCTTATGGGATACAGAGACAACATAAGGCATATGAAATGCCTATACTGCCCCTGCTCTGTTGTTTACCTGCCAAAAACAGTCACATGTATCAGCATGTAACCTCAACTAACTCAGCTGTTGACAGCTAAGTGGGCGTTCACACTGAAAGCAGCCCTGTTATAACAACACAAGTTGTTGGTGGCGGCTTGCTGCCTCAGGTACCAGTGAGACACGGTACATGATCCAGTAAGTCCAGTTCGAGTTACAGAACCATGAGAATCTTATCAGATGCAAAATCACTGACAGACGTTTACAACACATAATTATTTGATCTTTTATCAGTCATGTGGTATAAATGCATTATTTATTTTACAAACTGCTCTTGCATGTATTTAATTGGCCACTGCTGCACTTTGCCAGAAGTTGAGTTTGGTTTAACTTTTTGCAGGATGACCCCTGTATTTTTCCCCATAGCCCTCTGTTAGTTAGCTCTCTTTCTACATTTGGATTTATAGCACTTGATACTTGAATACTTTGTCAAGACACTAATCACAGAAGCAGATCTAAGGAGATACTGCAGCAAGGAGACAGCTCCAGCCTGACCTGTGTTGTTAACCACCATAATGCATTTTGCCTCAACCTGTGTCTCAACTCCTGGCATACATACCTACATACACACACACACACACACACACACACACACACACACACACACACACACATACATACATACTAAGCACACACACACACACACACACACACACACACACAAGTACAAACATGAATGCATTCGTACACACAAACATTCATACATACATACAAACTGAAATGCAAGCATACTTACACTCCTATACCCTCATACTCATACACATATTCTCACGTTATGCATGCATGTATATGTATGTGTGTGTGCATTGTATATAAATATATATGTATGCATGTATGTATGTACGTGCATGTCTGCATATATGAATGCATGAGAGTATGCATAAATGTTCAAGTGCTTAGTACCGGTAGGCCTATATATATATATGTACAAGAGATGCATTTTGGCCTAGGAGGCTCATACCTATCAGCAGGAAAATATGTGACATAATTTGTCTGTGCCTTCCAAAACTAATAATAATAATAATTAATAATGTTACAAATAATGTTGATGGTCAGTAGGACATGGGAAACAAACAGTGACCCTCAGCGGTCAGTATTAATGCATCTACATGCTAGCAGGACTGAGACTAGTTTATTTTCTGCATGCCAATATGGCAGCCATTACAGGCCATGACCTTAGTTGTCTTTGCATCCGTATCATCAAGAAACAAAATTGTGTATGTGCGAGTTTAAGAATGGAAGAGCATACTTGCTGGATAGTGAATTAGTAATCGTGACTTTTTTCCTCTTATAAGAAACAACAGTAGTCTTCTGGAAAGAAAAAGAGGTTAGGAAGTGGTTTTTGTGTGTTTTTTGTGCATGTGTACTAATTTGTGGTCGATTCTGTGCCTGTGTCTGTGAAACAGAGAGATGAAAGAGAGAAAGGGAAGAAAGAGAAAAAGAGCAGAGTGTCAGCTTTTTCATTTCACAGTTGGAGCAGGTTAGGGGAAGTCCAAATAAATGAAAAGGTCAATAGGCTGTTGAGCAGAGAGTAGCTGCCAAAGTGAGACTAGAAAGACTGATTTATTAATGTGGTTTAACATGCTTCCCCAGTAAGGTTTCCCCCACTAGCAGTTGCTGATCATGAAATTTGGGTGCCTGAACTGTGTTCACTTGGAAAATATGTTCCTCAGTGTAAAAATATGTACCTCAGTTGGTGAGGTTGGTGGACTGTGCAGCATGACTTTGAATCATGACATCGATGTGACAGCTCGAGTTAATCCTGACCCATGAGCACAGAGACCGCCTTTAAACAGGGGGCTGCTGATTTGAAATAGCATTAAAGGGGCACACCGGCAGTTTAGTATTGCACATTCATAAAGTTGGGGAACATGTGAGAGACATGATTAAAAAAAAGGACACAATTGAGGAAGCAGAGCTCAAAATATCCTGACCTTTAGTCTCTAACATAGGTCAAGCTGCTAAAAACACTTCCCATAATGCAACTTGATATTATCATTTATTAGACACTGCCCAGTAAATACCACTTTCACTACGTGCGCCTACTTTGCAGAGATTACTTGTCATTTGACCATGCTCCTTCCCTACCCATAAAAGAAAGGATGAATCTTTCGGAGTCATGTAGAAGCGCTTCGTTTCAGTTCTATGGACAGCGCCGGATGCTGTTCCGGCAGGATCCCTGCAGTTCCCCTTTTGAATAACACATCGTGATGTGCGTGTCTTTGTGCTTCGAAAGCCAACATTTTACAACTTTGAATGAGAATGTGGATACTTGAGAATTGTCACACAAAAAAAAACTTGCATTAGGCTACATAATATCATCCATTTTAGACACTAGGAACATAACTTGGATTCTATGTTGCGATTAATTTGGTAAAAAGTTCAGTCTTGAATCATCATCATCTTCTGTTGTTGGCAGTATTTACCATGTCAGATTTCACAATTATTCCAAATCATGCCAATGCTTTGGAAAATATTACTTGCAGGCACCAAAACCTTTAGTTAAAGTGACAAAAAGCCTCTATATAATTGATTTTGATTTGAATATAGTTTGTAACTTGTTTTCACTCCGCTATGGCATAGGCAAGATGATAGCAACATCAAACATCTTTTAGGGCAATCTACTTTGTTTCAGCAGTCTGATTTCTCTTCTTCTACAGGTGTAATGCATTTACATCTTTTGTTGTGATTACTGTGATCGCATTGCACATGATTCAAGTTTTATAGATCAGTCAGAGTAAAAGCCATGTTCCCACCTTGAGGAGTAGTAGTGGGTGGTGTATTTGTACAGAACAGAGCAATGTAAATAGACTGAAGTTACATTTTTGTAAAATGATTAGTGGAATCTTATCACATCAAATCTGTTATCAGTGAAACAGAGGTAATCCCACCATCATTCCCTATCCTTGTGTGTTGTGTACATGTTGAGGCTCCTCACAAGTTATGTCTATCTTGGCTGACTGGTCTGAAAGCAGTTGTGATCTTGTTCGGCCACAAGATACCACATCGCCTTTCTCATGTGTTTACTGAGGAACGTCTCAGCTCTTTTCTTATTAGTTCTGGTATCCAGAACCATACAATGAGATGGACCTGATGTGCCTTAGATGGACCTTCTGTTACAGAAACTAGAAAGAACTACCAATTTATGATTGATTGACTTTAAACCTTTTGAGCCTTACATGTATGGCCTGAATGTATACTGTGGTGTACTGTGACTTTAAGAGGATCTATTCAGTTCAGCTTCTCTTTTTTCGCTTTGTGAAAACATGTTTTTTTAAAATTCTGATAAAAATACCCCCGCCCCCCAAATGTGCTAAATTCGTCAACTTTCTGATTACCGGCATCATTGCTTGTTTCCTAGAAGGCGTATCATGTGAAAAGTACACTTTGGCTTTTTGCAGATAATGATTATGATCATTAATTATGACATCATGACCTGCAATCTGATCAATGCTGTTTTAAAAGGAGCAAGTGTAGCAGGAAGTGCACCTGTCAGAATAATGGAACACTTGGTTTCTCGGAAAAAACACTCTGACCTTTATTAAACCGCATGAACAGGTGACCGGGGTGGAAATATAAATATTTGTTTTTCTCCATCTATATATATACATATATATAAATACATTTAAATGCACAGGGGAAGGCACAAGTTTTTCTTGGCACTATGTGTGTATATATATATATATAATGTGTGCATGCTGCAAAAAAAAGAAGAAGTTTGCTTTAAGAGGAAATGTATTCTTGCAAAATTTAAATGTTTCAAAGTTCCTTTTGAAAAAGAATTACTCCTATTGTTATTGTGCAGAGTGAAAGTTAGTTTTTGGAGCTGTGGGTGTTTGTGGGTCGGCTTGCAGTGGGCTGTAATAACCACATACCACAAATCATACCTGACAAACACATTTATTTTTCATCCTGTTTTTGACAGTTTAAATGTCAGTATGGTTGATATACAAAAGCAAAAACAGCCACAAAGAGCAAATGTGGAAAAAAGAGAAGAAACATCAAATTTTAGATATTAAAGACCACACTGTGCTTGTGTGTGTGTGTATGTGTGCACAGTGTAAATACATAGAATATAGTGGGGAAATGACGGGCTGCAGGGAAGTAAAGCCTTGGACAGGTAATAAAAACTGTACCATCAGTACTGAAGTAGCCAGACCGTCTTGTGGATTTGTAGATTTTTCCTGTTGAAATCCTGTATCAGCTACTAGTTATAGAAACAGGTGCCATTTCCATTAGAATATGTCCTCATTTTTTTGTCAAAGGAAAATGCAAGAGGATGTGTTCACCACAAAAGAAGATAAAATGACTTCAATTTCACACCTCAAGTGGTAGTGTTAGTTGAGAGCGGGGGTGAATTCAAACCAAGATAGGATCTTGATTGGTGATTCAAAGTGACCTTCCAAGAATGCAGTTTTTTTTATTCTACCTTTTATTTTTGCAGGTTGACAGTTTGCCATTTCCTATAAGAGGAACACACCTTATATGTGTGATGTTTTTTCACAGGGCATCAAATGGAATGAAACCAGCACTTTGAAGCAGATACTAAGCTACTGAGCAGCTTCACAAACAGGTAAGACTCTAAAGTTCATTTTTCATGCTTTCAGGCTACACCAGCATTATTAACAGCATGATTATTCATGTATCAACCACTGTAACACACTAATGCACTATTGTTATTCCTTGTTTTTTTTATTTTTACACAACATTTCTAAAGACCATTTCAATATTTTCAGTTTGGTTTAGTTTATTTGACATTGTGAGAAGAAGCACATTAAATCAAAAACAACTACAGACATGTCAAGAGTGACAGTAAAAAGCCAAGTTTTCATTGTTGTCCTTGATTAGCTTGTGTTTCCAAAAAGTTGATGAAGACAGTACTTAAATAACATATCGGATGGCAAAAAAGTTGCCCCAAAACCCAACAAATGTCATTCTCTTTAAGAGTTGTACATTTTGAAAATGAATGTACAACTCTTGAAATTAAATTTCTGCTTAAAACTTTGGCATCAACAAGTGATGGTAACACCCCCAAGAAATGTTTTGTCATCTTTAACTTTAACCAAAAAATGCTTTAATCACGTATGTGTTGCAAGAATTATCTAAACTCAAAGGTCGGTGTGCTAGCCTTTGTAGCTTTCAGCCACATCTCACATTCTTAATTCAGCCAAAGCTGGATTACCAAACAAGCAACTGCTCCACGGTCTTAAGAGCTCCAGGTTCACTGCATATCAGTAGCTTTTGGTAATTGGATTGATTACAGATTTGTTAGAGAATTTGTACTAGTTAAGCAACAGCTTGCACCTTTGTTTGTATCTCATGGCCCTGTTTAATAGAGGGATCATGTGTCAGAATCTAAGATTTGTGTTTAGTCAAATTTAGTCAAACCACACCAGTCCTG
Source organism: Nannoperca australis (assembly GCA_036023655.1). NCBI lineage: Eukaryota > Metazoa > Chordata > Actinopteri > Centrarchiformes > Percichthyidae > Nannoperca > Nannoperca australis. The sequence continues at coordinate 33,596 of JAVQJD010030197.1, read as the reverse complement.
TTATTATTCGTTTTCTTAAAACAAACTCTCCGACTGAGGAAATGGGCGGGGCTGGGTAACATCCTCCTCCATACAAGCTCTTTTGGCGTGGACGCGCTTTCCACATTTACAACTAGGCCCATTAAAGCTGGTAAAGCACTTTGATTTGTTTGAAAGGTACTATTTAAATACATTTTAAATGATTGACATTTATCATGTTTTAAAAAACGACACTCATCACAAGCACAAGTCATTTAAAAACAAAACAGTGATGATCTAGTTTCTTAGTCAAGGTTTAGTTAAAACTCTGGACTAATTCAAGATGGTAAGCAATGTACTGACATTCATGACCGATTAAATATTGAAGTGAATTACTTTGGTACACGTGCAGCTCCCACACATCATTAAAAAACATCCATACTTGAAGAATATCTGTCTAGTTGAGAAGGACTCTTGATCCCAGCTAGGAGGATGCTCTTATCAATATGTCAATGAAATAAAAGACACAAATAAAAAGATAAAATGTGGTGCTGACCCTGACCTTTGAATATTTTAAGTTAACAGAACCTGGACAAACTGAGGCATGATCTGAGACATTTCTACTTCTACTTTTTTCAATCACCTGTTGGTGTCACAACTCATTCTGGCTGGATTTGTCGTCAGTGATATTCGGTGTATGCATTTGCAGAAATAAACTTCATCTCTGTCTTTTCACGTGCACAGGATGAGAAGAAGGAGGAAGCAGTGAGTTACACACTGATGCCAGAACAAGCCATTGAACTCCCACATTGGACACTTTGGACACCAACCATCTCCCAGGAAAGAAGATAGACACAATAAATGGAGAGAAATAAGAAAACCCCTCCCCTGCTTCTTCTTCTTCTTGCTCTGCTTCATGTCTGCACCATCAGAATGGAGGATTGTCCTAGTCTTCCAGAAAGTTAGTGATTTTCTTGATAACTTAATTTATACTGAATTAATTTTAAGATCTTTTGTTACACGAGACTACCCACAAAACAACATAAAAAACTCTTAATTTCATCTCATCCTCATTATTTCTCACAGATCTCACCTGCTACACTGACTACAATCGTACCATCACTTGTGTGTGGAACAGCACATACGTGTCTGACCATGCAGACACTGTGTGCACAATACACGGCAAAAAAGACATAGGGTAAGGACAGCAGTCACACAAATAAAAACTGGAAACATGTGTACTTATAGAGTTGTAATGTAAATATACAGTTAGGCTACTCTATACACAAATAACATTATGAGTGAAGCAAATTTATTATTATTTCTTTTACCAGTAGATTCAAGTTCAGCACTTCCTGTAACCTGAAGACATTTGACGTCTCCAGATCAACGTTACAGAAATGCTCCCTGGTCTTCAAAAGAGACAATATGGTGGGAAACTCCGTAGTAATCAAATACATACATGCATACAAATACACACATACACAAACAGATATATATATATATATATTTTTTTTTTGTTTGTTTGTTTTTGTTTTTGTTACTAACCCCTGTTTAGAAAAATCTATTTAAAGGTGGGGTAGACAGTATTCTTTTGGTATCATTGGCCAGAAATTCCATAATAAACTTTCAGCAGAGACTGTCTTCCCAAAAATAAATAAATATTATTGTTAACTCGCAATAAAGTCTGCGTAGGGATGTTGGGGTGGATGGATGTGTCAAACAACACAGGGTCAGGTCACAGGTGAAACTTTACATATGTAAGCTGGTTGGAGTTTAAGTTCACCTGTCTGGCAAATCATCACCTTTAATACCAAAGGAAAACATCACAACGTTCAAAGCCCCTACACTCATTTTGATGTCATTTTGTTCTGTATTATGAAAGCTTTCTAAGAGCAATATTTCTCTTCTTAAAATGTTCTCAGTTTCAGTCCTTTACCGTGTTGTCCATTGATCTGAGCTGTAACCCTGTGAAGCAAAGTTTGTACATTTCTTTCAAGCCATCTTGTCACAGTGAGTACAATGATTAATATATCGCCTCCTTGTGACTTGCCTTGTTAGTTGTTCATGATGACCTAAAGCAAACTATCTGTGTGTGATATTGCAGTAAAGCTGAATCCACCCCCAAAGCCAGATATCAACTCTACCACCATTTCCTGGTTCCCAAAAGTTACCAACACTGAAATAATCCAACTTTACAGCTCCCATCTGCAGTGGAAACAAGAGGACCAGTCCTGGAGTGTGTGTATATAGTTTGTCTCTATGTTCTGTAAATGCATACATGAGTTAGAGATGAGTGTAAAGCTGCATCCAGACAGAGTCAGGCATTTCTGCGAAAACACTGGTTTCCAATTCATTTGAACATGGGTACAGCTTTTGGGCTGCGGTGGTGCCAATGTGCAAAATGCCTGCATCGAACAGTCGAACAGTTAAAACAGAATCTTCTTTTGGAGAAACGTAACCAATCACGCCAGCAAACAGGTGACAAAGAACCTTGTTTACCTGTAGCACTGTAGTTTATGGTGGCATTCCACTTTTTACGAGCAACTGTTATGATTGAAGAGAGACTTCTTGATCTTCAGCACCACCACGAGGGAGTAAAAAGATGTTAATCGCGGTGCAGTGGCTTGGTTTGTATCTCTTCAAGTTGGGATTGCTGCTTAGTATCAGACTCTCCCACACAAGCCTGCACTAATCGCTGCAACTCTTGATTCTGTCAGAATGCAGCCAAGTGTTGGAGAGATCTTGAGAGTGAATGTTAAATCATTTTTTGGCCTACAAGTGATCAATGCCGTGTGCCTGAAGAAAATCAGAGTAAGAGAAAATGAACAGACATGAAAATCAGCCTATTAAACATCCACACGTTTGTTTCTTCCTTGTCAGGATCCCTCTGTGCAGAACAAAGTGATACAATGTGATGGGAGCTGCACTGCGGAGCTGGACCCAGATCTGCTGATACAGGACGAGAGGTACGAGGCACGCATTCGAGTGCAGGCTAGTGACTTTTGGGCCAAGTCAACCTGGAGTGACTGGAGCCCCTCTGCATCATGGGAGTCCCTCATCGGAAAAACAAAGCCATCACCACCACCATCAGGTAAAGGTTGCCAAATATGAACAAAGCTAGTTAGTTTAGTTTGACAAATGCAGTCGGAAAACAACATGTTACGAATGTCACGACCTTAAAGCCAAGTTTAGGAGTTCAATTTTGCCCTTCAGGCTTGCTGAGCATTTGGAGATTTGTTTCATTGCATTGCAACGGAAACCAGTTGGATTAACAAACATATCTTTTTTTTGTACACTTAAGGTAATTACAAATGTTTTATTCATTTTAGAGTGTTTTTTTAATCTGTTTTTGCAAATGTACAATATGTTTTAAATCTTTATTTATCCAATCCTATCGACACAGAACTGGTCATACCTGACACCACAATTTCATTTGGCCAAATTATTATGGATGGGATGATCTCTATAAATCTATAAATAAATAATGTGGTTTTAATCACCTTAGGACATGCACTAGTATTTCTCTTTTTAAAAGTAAAACTTGTCACAGTTACCTGCTTACCTAGAGCGCTGTGATCTGGGTAACCAATTGCTTAAAATGTCATTGTGTATCAGGATAACTGCATGAAAAAACAGTCATACAACCCAGATTAGTTCTTTACAGTGGGATAAATACAGTATGCTTTCCTCTTAGCTAACATGACATGCTCTGTCCTGTGTTTGTCAGATGTTGCCAGGGTTGTTGTTGGCATTGTTGCAGCTGCGTTAGTGCTTGCGGTGTTTCTGGCTATCATTACTAACAAAACTACCTGGTAAGCAGACACAACCACAACGTTTTCCAATTCATTTGTGTCACATCATGTGTAATTTTCTAAATTCTGAATTCTTTTGTTCAAAATCAGTATATTTTCCCCCAACAACTCTGCCTAAGATGATGCCATCCTGTGTTTTAGGGTATTAAAGAGAATCAGAGGTCTGCCCCCACTGAACCCAGCAAACTCGTTCCTGAAGGATGCAAATTTCCAGGTGAGCTAATGAAATCTTCCTTTTCTTCATGTTCATAACTCATTTAAATCAGGGTTTGTTGTGGACTAATCTTAATAAAAACACACACTTGATTTAAAGTGTTTTTGGAATATTTGCAAAACTATTTATACTGCACTGCAAAATAACTGTGTTAAAATAAGATCACGTAGCACTTTAAAACTGCATTAGTTCATTATTTGTAGCCACTTGGGTGCACCATGGTCATTTAAACCATGGTATAAAAATATTAATTAGTGCAGCTTTAAAGATAGCAGCAAATATTAAAAAAGGCAGAGGACAACATGACCCCAAACAGCCAGATGCACAACGCATGTAGGCTCTGAAACCACACACAAAAAAATGCAAACTATTTACAGAAAGTTTTATGCAGTTTTACGACCTTATAGTCAAGTGTAGATTTCATTTCTTCTGTATTTGTAACCTTTTCAATTCCTCCTCTCACTCCTCCACCTTTGACCTTTTCTCCTCCAGAATTGGTTGAGCCCTCACTTCACCAGTGAATCCATTAATTCCTTCTTGAAACCGGTGGAAATCGTGTCTGTAGAGATAACCTCCACAATGGATGCTGTTGTGCCTTACGGGCCAGAGGCAGCCCTACTAGAGAAGATGAGAAGCAAAAGAAACCACGAGTTGACCAGTTCCAACTTCTCCAACCCCAGTTACTCCCAATTGTGTTCTTCTCCTGTCTCCTCACTCACTGAAGGGAATCTGCCGCCCTGTGCCTCCGATACACCTTATGGGCCTGTTGGTAGTCAATGTGAAGGAGAAAATGCAGAACAGGATAGGGATGAAGTGAGAGAGAAAGAAGAGATTCTACAGTTGCTCTCCAAAGGAAGCAACAACACTGAGTCTATGCCAGTAATTTCAGACTACGAGAAGGTTGAGAAACTACAGGCTGAGCGCATCAGGCTCCAGAGTCTAGATTCAGGCATGTGCAGTGGCGAGGAGGTCAGTCAAGAGAGCCTGGAGGCAGATAGCATCAGTGGGACTGATAGCCATGATGAGCAGCCTGAAGGTAAGAAGGAGAGGGAAGGAGGGAATGGAAAAGAAGGAGATTTTCAGAAACAGTTTGGAGGCAGTGGAGGTATTTTTGGCAAAGGGTCCATTCAGGTTTGTCCAGATTACGAACGAGTCCAAATCCTGCAGGCTGACAGCCCTGAGCTCCCTAGCCTGGATCCAGGCATTAGCAGCGGGGCCGAGGAGCAGGTGAGCCAGGACGAGAGCCTGGAGCATCTTAATACGTCCACTGAGACTACAAGCCTCCTGTTTCCTCCTCCTCCCAGCGCCTTACCTTGCTCCTTGCCCTCTTCCATGCCACTGCCTTTAAACTTATTTGGGCCAGCTTTGAGTCCAGCTCTGCCTTTGCCAAGTCATATTCTGGAGGGGATTGCTCTAATGTCAACTAACACGTTAGTGGATCCCTCTGGTGATGGATATCTGCCAGTAAGACAGGAACAGAGCTTAAGACAGACAGAAAGCTCTTCAGTTGGGCTATAAGCTGTACAACACAGTATGTAGCATCACATCTGCAGGATTTATGAGTCTGATGCTAGAAAGTCAGTTAAAGCCTGTTCTCAGAAGTATGTAACATCATAGGGACATTTATTTAATGTTCCAGGTTCACCTCTTAAAGGCTGGTTGATTTTAATGAATGAATGTTTTTTACACTGTTTTAATATGCATATTTATCAAAATTATTTATCTTATATGCAATATTTACACACCTACTCAGTATCTCATTTGGCCGTTTCTCTGGAAGAACACTGTGCAGATGATGTCTACCTGTGTTTTGCTGAAAGGGCTTTTATATTGCCGTGTTGTCAGTTATACAATGTAGTGCGCTAGATGTCTTTCGTGATCAGCCATTTTAGTACGCTTTGGGCATTTTCTACTTGTTAAAGAATGGTGTATACATGCAGATTTGTCAAATGCTGCCTCATGTAACTGTGTTTTTAAAATTTGATTCAAAAGCAAATTATTGACAAATATTTGGATATACTTTAAAGGCATAGTGTCCAGGTTTAAGTATATTGTGGATATGACTACCAGCAGTATTTCATGTGTCTGTCTCTGCTCTTAAAGTAACTCCTGTGCACACCCCCTCAGTGTGGTCGGAGGTCAGAGGTCAGTGTCACCAGTAACTAGTAATCTGAGGGTGAAATCTGTGCTGAACCGTAAAATGTCATTTTTCTTTTCTCACCTTTTTTCTTTTCTGATTTGGTGTTATTAGTTCATTTAGCTGTTATGTTGGCCTGGCCTGGCTAACTTCTAATGTGTTTTCGTTTGCGAACAAATGATAAAGGTATCCTGTAAAGATGTAAAGAATACCACTAAGGGATTTGCTTCCATTCAGCGTTTATAACCAAAACACATTGTATTTGTGCTCAAAGGCTAGCAAACATGTTGAATGCATTTCCTACCTCATAAAGCATTTGTATTGCATTTTTTTAGAACAACACATCTGGGGTTTGGAAGACATAAACAATAAAGTGTCCCACTCATCAAAATATACTCTCGAGCGACGCTGCTTATCAAAACCTCCAAATAAATGGTGTTATCAGACAGTAAACTAATAGTGAACTGTTTGTATGGCAGCTATTCTAAAAACTACAGACCGTAAAGATGAATGTTATTGACCTTTGTGTTTTATTTGTAACTCTGTTATCTTATGTTTTATTATTTCATGTACCACTCACTTGCCCTGTCATTTGTTTTGTTGGTTTTCTCTGTACGCTGAATGCAATGATGTAATAACGAATACGATGTTTTCTAAGAAGTAAAAATGGTAAAATTGCTAACATAATAAATGAGAAGTAAAGTAAAGTTATACTTGATTTCTTTTTTTCCAGGTGTTGAAGTGAATATTCTCAGAACGCTGAAAGAACCTTGGATAACAAATCCAAGGTTAAAAACATTGAATCTGTAGTGCAGGAGTTAAACCCACTGTCTCCTTTAATACTCAAATCTCTGCCTCAACTTCAGGCTTCTTCACTGTGAAGCAGACTCACTTTACAACCCACTGGGATTGCTTGTTTGCCAGGAAAGTGAAAGGAACCCTGGGAAATGATTTGGGTATGTAATTAGCCTGGCCCTGCTTTATTCCCATCAGCTTTGCCTGTGCAGGGGAGTTGACTGGTAGCGTCACTGTTGCTAGGTAATGATTAGTGACATCATTGTACCTGAACCCACCTGACTCCCTGCTGCTTCCCTTAGATGCTCTACAACATGTATGATTAGTTGTGATCAAGTCATCAGTTAGGACTTTGTGGATGTATTTTGGTTTTATTCCACTTTCATCCAAAGCATAGACATAACTCATCTCTAAGCCACTGACAGATCCAAACAGGCTTTGGAAAATATTGATTCACCTTTTTTTTTGTTTACCTTTGGACTTACAAACAAAGAGGGTTCTCTGTCTGTCGGAGCAACATGTCTGGTTATGTGCTTACCTGAGATCCTTAATAAAAGCTATTAAATTGGACATTCAGACACTGATGAGCCCCCAAGGACAGTTAGATGATTTCTCAAGCAACAAAGGACGTGGAGTGATGCAATGGCACTCGGATACGGATCGAAGAAGTCAATTTCATGTGACCAAGGGGTCACACCTGCTTCTCTGAACAATGGGGTCAGTAATGCTAATACTAAAATAGCCACACATGTAGTCTTAATCACTGTGTTCAGCTTAATCTGTGTCAAACCTGTGGAGCTGTTAGAGGAAACTAGTGTTAAACAGAATTCTATATGTAAGCCAAGTTGGAGGCTGTTGTTTTGGTTTTGAAAGTTGTTTGCTCTGGTTGTGAGTGAAATCTCTGCTTGGTGAAGAAGTTGCATTCACATGGCTTTGGGTTCATGGCAGCCTCACAAACTGAAATCCAATTAATACAGATGCAAGAATTAAAAATCAAAAAACTGATACTGTAGATACTGTATCTATCTAAAATGCTTTAGATAGCCCCCCTGGTCATGTGTTCCTCAGCAGATGAGTCTCACTTCGTTTAGTCTATTTTAAAATGTAACATTCACTATGTAAGAATAACCCTAAAAGGGGAATTCCACCGATCAGTCTGTTTATAGGTCTCGCGGAGTACTACTGCATATGTGAAAAAGGTTGTAGCCTACAGTATAAAGCCTTTTGTGGCTCCACAGGAAGCTGCACAAAATCAGATAAATTGTACTCTTTTAAGTGAACAAACTAAAACCTTTAAAGATATGCATCAAAATGATTTCTATCACATTATTTGTAAATAAATAATAATTAATAAATTAGAGTCAATATCATGCTTCAACTATGCTGGGAAATCCTCTGCATTTGCAACAGCATGTTGCCATGTTGGAACACTAAAAGTAGAGAAAGTGGACATTAGACCTGCAAACTAAGCATATATATAATTTAGAATTTCTGAAATATAAAAGTAATGTTGGATTGTGTTGTTGTCTGAGAATAGATTTCACCAGGATTAACATCCCCTGGCTAAACATAATCCACGTGGGACCCCAACTCTTAATGTGCCTTTACTAAGACAATACACTTCATATTTTATAATTTAACCCAAAATTAAGTGAAAGTTTTGTCTGTTCTTTAAAGGTAGCAGCTGGTGAACAGGCTGTTGCTCCACCCACCAGTAAGACTCGGTCCTGCAAGTGTCTCCTGGGTTTCTTCCTCCTTCTCCTTCTCATAGCCACAGGAGCCACATTAGCATGGTACTTCCTGGGTAAGGAATTCCCCTTTATTTATTTATTTATTTTCAGTCATGCTAGCTGCGTGACTCTATGGGTGGCAGTGTTGGTCTGTAGGTCAGTCTATCCCCCACAGACTTAAATATCTTAACAATTAACTGCCATAAAATTTTGTACAGATAATCATGTTCCCTGGATGATGAATTCCACTGACTTAAGAGTCAGCTGGTGGGAATAGAGCAGGGCCAGGCTAGTTACATACCCAAATCATTTCCCAGGGTTCCTTTCACTTTCCTGGCAGTGGCAGCGACTCCCCTTTTTTTCTAGTGCCACCATGAGGTTGACATGTTTGGCTTTTAATTAAATATCTTGATAACTATTGGACAGATTTCCATGAAATTTGACAGATACATATTAATGGCCCCCAAAGGATGAATCTTAATGACTCTGATGATGACCTGACTTTTCCCGTGACCAAAGTTATTTTATGAAATATCTGAATAGCACAAGATCATGGCTTTTCCTGTAGCGCCACCGCAAGGTTGACATTCAAGGTTTTGAGGAGCCTCAACTACTGTATGGATTGCCATGACATTTGGTTCATGGTAGGCTACATTAATGTCCCCCTTTGGATGCAATGTAATAGCCCCTTAAAATACTGCCATCGTCTAGTCACAATTATATTTTGTCTAATACTTTGGTTTGTGACTAAATAGATTAAACACTAATGACAATGAATCCCTTTAGCTTGAGTTGCATTTTGTAGTTACTACTGCTAATTAGCAAGTGTTTGCATGCTAAAACACTAACATCTGGTGACAATAGTAAACATTATACCTGTTAAACATCAGTTGATGTTTGATGTTGACAACTGATCAACATTTAGCTCAAAGTGCTGGTGTGTACCGCCTCACAAAGCTGCCAGCCTGGCTGTAGACTCTTAAGTCGTGTTAATTTGTGCGGTGTACCTTCCTCTGTAACAGAATACAGGGTTTGGATGTTGGAGCCTCGTGTCCAGCAGCAATACACGGCTTACCTGTCCATCCTCAACAAGAATTTCTCTGCTGATTTGTCCTCCCACAACAGCCCTGCATTCAAGAGAGAGGCCAAGGGAGTACAGAACATGGTGAGCAGGGACCGTGAATACCTCTGATACTGATGTAGACTAGAATAACTTGGTTCACCCCCTAAGGGACCCAGTCTGCTGCTGGTTTTCTCTTTGCCTATGTTATTTTCACAATGCAATTAAACTACCTTACCAAGAAGAAAACCAGCAGTACTCTGGTCAAAGTCATTCAATTAGACTATATAGGTAGACAGATTCATTCAAATCAATCCCCATGGAGAAATGTTATTATTACAGTACCTAACCCAAGTAGTAACATAAATCTTTAAAAAGCATGTCTAAAGAAGCCCTGGACAAGGACTAGAGTAAACTTGAACAGACTAAACTACTATTTAATAGGTCAAACAATAGATAAAACCATCCTCAATTAGTATTCTGGAGAGAATGTGAGGGAGTAACTGACATGCTGGATTATGTCCAACAATTCTTACATGTGCTATTTTCTTTCAGGTAGAGAAGATAATGAAGAGCTCAAGTCTTTCTCGATACTTCAACTATACCACCGTGTTCGCCTTTGGGTACGTGGATCAAACCTAGTACAGCAACAGTAGCAGAAAGATGGTCTGTTAACATCTTGGTTTATAGTGGATGCTAGCAGTTAAACTCACTTTCTCACTTTCAGCAGTAAGCACCAGCTCGGATCCCAAATTTCAAGCATGGGTTTTAAACTTTGTTGAAATTACGTCTTATATAATTCAAAAAGGACCGCATAAAAATTGAGCTTTGTGTCTGTAAACTGTGGTGAACTCTTATTTGTTCGACTCTGTGCTTGTAGGCTTGATTCTTTAAAAAATAGACCACAGGCATATATGTGGAGCATATACATAGACCTTCATTTAACTTTCAATGTCTGGGTGTTAACAAAGCCATTTATTTACACAAAATCGTCTCAACAAGTCACCTGAAAATGTGAGTGTTGGTCCTCCTTCATACGAGCACTGATGCACTTTGCTATGTCAGGGTTTAAAGAACAGGCAGCAGGCAGAGGACAGAAACACATATGGAACAGACAAACTGGTGCAGTTCAATGATTTATTTACAAAACCTACAGGCAGGTACTGGGAGGTAGGCAGGCATGCAGGTAACCAGTAGACAGGTGTCAAGCAGGCAGGTTGTGGTTCCAATTTTGGTTGACAGAAGCTCGTAAGCAAAAACACAAGGCAGGCAGCAACATAGCAACAAGATAACAAGGATGATGTGACAAAAGACCAAAGGATCTGGACTGACGTGTGTGGTGAGTGGCTGATGGGGGAAGTGAGAATATGTGAGCTAGTGAACAAGCATAAGGTCAGGTGAGGATGAGGGAAGTGAAAACAGGTGAGCAAGTGAATGAGGAAGTGTGGTGGAAAGGTCTGAGGTCATCTGGGAAGATGGCACGTCTTGGGAGTATGAAGAAAGTACATGGCTTTGGGGAAGTGAGCAGGGGCTGCCCTCTACAACCATATCTCTTTTACAACAAATGTTTACTACAAATACTGAATCATACTGTATTGTATGGTCTACTCAAGATCACAAAGTTTCCAACAATACCAAATATGTAAGGCTTAATCCCAAGGAAAGTGTGCTTTAAAGAGCAACCTATCATCAGCTTTGCTGACCTCTAGTGGTTTGATTTATCACCATGCTGCAGTGATGTACAAGTGTACTCCATGGTATATCTGTACACTGGGACATCACTGTTGTTACAGGTGCGACCACACCGAGCAGAGATCGCAGGTGCAACGCACTCCAAACTTAGAGCAGTCAGGGTACTGCTTTGAAACACAGCTTTTCATCCAGATAAATATTAATGATAATTTGCATAATTTATTATTTGTCTCCCGTCATTTTGATACATTTTTTTGATTTTTTTGATACATAGCTTTGATACAACTGCTCTGTGAATTTTGGTCTCTGCTTTATTTCTACAGGGAGGGAAGCATTGTGGCTCACTTCTGGATAGTGATGTCTGTGCCATGCAGCCATGTTGGGAGGGTCACACTGGAGAAGGTTACCGGGAGCCTGGAGAAGGGCCTGAGGTGCTACAGAGGGTCAGAGGAGGAGGAGACGGCCAGCTTCGATAGATACCTCCTCCTCCTCTCCTCACTGTCTGTCAGTGGTGAGAGCTAGAGGCAGAGGGAGTGTGTAAGACAGAAAATAATGCAGAAATTGAAAAAGTGAGAAACAGGGATATTAAAAATGTTTAAAGTTCTTTACTTTAATTTCTCTTCTTTTTGTTCTCCTTCCAACAGAAACCGACTCCAAAGTTATAGAGCTTTTGAAAGCCTCATTTGGTATCACACTTTATTTTCATTTGCTTGCAAAATTTCTTATTTTGTGTCAATTTATTTTATAGCACAAATCGATTGAACTCTGATAAAATGACTCAAAAAACTGACAGTATCATCATGAGACATTTAAAACATTATATAGCATCATGTAACATTTCATTCCAAAAAGTAGTAGGCTAAGCTAGTAGCAGTCAAGCTAACAAACAAACTGTTTAATCAATTCCTTACACTTTTACAACTGCTGTTTTGTGTTTTTATTAAAAAGACAGTTTCCTCCAAACTCTTTGTATATCAAATGTTTCTCTTATTATAGCCCTATGTAGGCTGAACTGCTTCAATAGAGAAATCCAGAGCCTTTTTACAAGCCTGCAGTGATTAGTTACTGATGCAAAGTTCAATTCAATTCACTTCAGTTTTATTTATCTAGCAGGTCACGACCAACTCTTACATTTCAAAGACCCAACAGTCTCACCATGAGCAAAGTGTTTCATTCAATACTGTAGCTCCAAACATAAAATGGTGGAAAACATGCCACTAACATGATGCTGTCAATCATGTCCTACTAGCTTTGACAGATAAATCAATAAACTAAGATGAACAAAACGCATTTCAACACAAATCCCAAATAACGCCAACTAAACTCTAACTCTCACTTTTTGGCATCTTTTCCCCAAGACTGCTACCGCTATCATAAGGTGGTGTCCAGCAGCCCTGTGGCTCTCCGTGGCCCTGACACGCAGCGCTCTTCCTGCCTGTGGCACCTCCAGGCTGCTCCCGGCTCCCAGCTGGAGCTCAGCATGGAGTGGCTGCTGCCGGAGTGTCGGGACAGGCTGGTTGTGTATAACTCCCTCACCCCCACCGATACCCACCTCATCACCTCGTGAGTTTCATCCACAGAGTTAGACAGATACATTTGCTGTGACATATCAGGCCTCTGCTGAACATCAGGTACTGGTCGGTCCACCTCTAAAGAAATGCCCATTTGTAAATGATCAAAATGTACTCTTTTAATTGATTAAACTCACTGTCTCTCTCTGTCCATCTTTTCTTCTGTCTTTTTAGTGTCTATGGCTGCAGCAGACATGAGCGTGTGGTGCGTGTCTTGTCTTCAGGCGAGTGGATGGCGGTGGTTTGGAAACAGGGTCTGTACAACTATAAGGACCCCTTCTCTCTGTCTGCACAGGCCTGGGGCCGCCAGGGTAAGACCACCTGAAAGCACAGGCCTTCTTTTACTTGTTCAGAAATGTTTCATAAAATGTTACATACACACACTGAGAGGAGGTAGAAGGTGAGTTCAATTCAGCCTCAGTGGGCAGAGCCAAATAACCACATCTTTATTGATAGACTAGTGCGCATGCGCCACTGTGCATGCTGCCTGTTACGGTTGCTTCGCTCGTCTTATTCTTTTTATTTCTCTTTTATTTATATTCTTCTGTTTATTGTTCTTTCTCAATAACTTTATTGAGCAGTGCAACTGTACAAAAAGCAATTTCCCTTCAGGTATCAATAAAGTATTCTGATTCTGATTCTGATTCTGGTAATTTATAGACTAAGTTATAAGGTGCAGGAAGAAATATTATACTAAACAATTCAATTCAATTCAATTTTATTTATGTAGCGCCATATCATAACAAAGTTATCTCAGGGCACTCAATCCCATGGAGCCGGTCGAGACCAACTTCCACATACACCACATACACCATGAGCAAGCACTAGGTGACAATGGCACGAAAAACTCCCTTTTAACAGGTAGAAACCTCGAGCAGAACCAGGCTCTAGGTGGGCGCTCATCTGACAAAAGTTAGTACGCGTCATCCTCTGGGGATAATATTTGTCTTAAAAAAATGATGGCAATCAATCCTGTAGCTGTAGAATATTACAGTCTTCAATTCAAAACAATTCAGTGTTATTTATATAGCACCACATCATAACAAAGTTATCTCAGGGGACTTTTTCTTATAGAGCAAGAACACAGGGGCAGCAGGTGCAACCACAGATCTAGCACTAGCACCCTGTCCAGAATAGTTTGACCAGCTGACCTCCCATATTATCAGTTAGTTAGCTAACCTGCTGAGCTGACTTTTCATCAGCATGACTTTTGACATTGAGGCAATGTTTTTTTTGAGGTAACAGTATTTAGACATGCAGCAGAGCTATACAACTTTCCACTAAGCCATGCACTCCAAACGTCTGTGTTTACTCAGCAGCTACGCCCACTTAGGTTTAACGAGACTTAATGACATTATTTTGCCAAAAAAAAAAATAAATCCTTGACATAGCCCATTTAATTTTGGAGCTGATCAAGCCAGGTTGTAGCAAAACCTGCAGGCCCTGGATTCCAAAGTATTTATGATGATCTTTTATCCTCTGAGTTTCCATCCTATGTTTTGATGCCACAATTAGAATGGATTTGTATTGTGGATTAAATTACTTCTACAACTTTCTCTCTCTGTCTTTCTCAGTCTGTAACTCCACTATAGAGCTGAAGGCAATATCAGGTGTCCAGGGGACATTGAGGACACCTTTCTTCCCCAGCTACTACCCCCCGGACACCAACTGTACCTGGAGCTTTATTGTAAAACACTCCTTCAGCCATGTCTCTTCCACTTCTTGATTGATTGAATGATTCTTTAATTCATTAAGTTCTGGTAACCTTACAGCCCCTCGTATTAATGATAAATGCATGTTTTCATGTATGTGTTTGCACTTTTTATTTTTGTGGTTATTGTCCTGTGTGATTTCAGATGCCCAGTGTAGGGGTGGGCCTATCTCTAGAATTTGAGGGCTATGAGCTGAGGAGAGCCAGCTACAACCAGGCCTGTTCCCAGGGACAGTGGATCATCCAGAACCGCCGGTAAGCTTTGCCACAATAAGTTTAGCTGGTCTGTAAAAGCTGAGGGTGACTTGGCCTCAATGGTCAGATTAACTTGCAATGGATCTACTATAAGACTACAGATCCCAACAAGATTTTATGAGCAGCAGTCCAAGCTTCACTGACACAAAAATCTGATAAAAGCCAATGAGAGTTTAGCTCAAGGACCAGAAAATAAAAACAAAGCATACTAGAAGTCAATTTTAGTCACAATTTCTACTGACGAATATGGTTTACATCAGCAGAGACTGAACTCCACCGGTTCTTATCTCCAGTTATAACTTAAACTTTTCAAAAATGGTAAACTGGATCAACCAATCTAAATGTGTATTTACAAATTCTTAAATACATGTTTAAACACCTGTTGTAACTTTATACTTCAGCAATTGTCAGCTATTGAAAGCAATGCCTATTTATAACTGCCACCTGTGTGTGGTTTGGTTTCTCACAGGAAGTGTCTGTGCATGTAAAGGTTTTTCTTACAGGCTGTGATGTGCAAACTATTTAGTTGGTTTTGTCTATTGAACTATTAGACTTTTCATGTGAGGTCATTTTTGTTTTTCAATTTTTAGGGATTTTACATTTCTATTTATTTTCAATCTTACAAATCTAACCAGTATTTAGCCAGGATAGGTTTGTCATTAGTGCCTTGGACAAACAGAGTGAAGTGCCTTGCTTAAGGGCACTCCACAGTTATTCACAACCCTTCTCAAACTTATGGTCTTTTGTTGTCTCTGCAGGGAAACATAACTGGAGTCTCCATTTAATTTCATTGTCTCTGTCCTGTTTGTCAGACTGTGTGGCACCAGGAGCCTGCAGCCGTACAACGAACGCCTCCTCCTGCTCTCCACGACGGCCACTGTTGTCATGACGTCCGAAGTGTCACTCACAGGGCCGGGCCTTCAGCTGCTTTACAGAGTCTACAACTTATCAGATCGTAAGTTGTGAAAGCAGGAGAGATAACCAAGACATTTGGATAAATTAACTGCTAAGTGATATCATTTCTATGGTGTTTCACTTGAACAGATTTTTGAGTGGCGTGTGTTTGTGTGTGTCACAGCTTGCCCAGGCCAGTTTCTGTGCACTATTAATGGCCTGTGTGTTCCTGCCTGTGATGGAATCAAGGACTGTCCCAATGGACTTGACGAGAGGAACTGTGGTATTTATTCATGTTTGTTAATTAATGTCACGCATAATTTATTGTACATTGTCTGCTGAAACAGTAAATGGACACATGGCGCAGGAGGAACTTGAAAAGCCAGTAAGGCCTGAAGCCTTTAGATGTTGCTGAATTTACTCTTAAATAATGTTGAGCTTGTCAGAGTTTTTTCAAATTGAATGAATTTTAGCAACAACACTTCAGGAAAAGGGCACAGAATTGTCAGGGGCAACATCCAGCGCCAAGCCATCTCATCACACGTCACCTTGTTACTAGTTTTATATGATAAAAACGACAAATGGCAGGATTGTTCAAACATCTGTAACATAAACTTCGTCTACATGCTGCTCACGAGCACTGGCTGGTTTAAAAGTCTGAAGGTGATGCTGATCTGATGGGCCTGTTCTTTTTAAGTCTTCTGAATCAATTTGGATGCCAGACCATAACTCACAATGTGAAAACCTGTGAGACTTGTAAAGCTACAATGCTTTTATTTGTTGGGCTTTTTAAGTGTGACTACTGGTAGGTCATGGATTAACAATAAAATAGATACCATTTAATAACGCAAAAGTATCATGTGGTTTGAACACGTGATAAAGTAAAAGCTTTGTTTTCATTCTTTGTCAAGTAGGTGTGTGATGTGAAATGAGAATTTCTGTGGCATAAAATGATAGAATGTCTATAATAAACCACTTATTTTTTAAGTAACATTTCTTTAAACATACTCCATTTCCCATACTGAACTTAATCAAGTGTGTCAACATGCACTGTGTCTGGTTATCCATTATCTATGTTAAACATTTGTCTCAAAATATGAAGCATATGTAGCAGACTAGGACCCAAGTATGCAGACAAGCAGCTCCAGCCACAAAAACGGTTTATTAAATAAAAATGTACAAAAACAAACTTAAAAAGCAAAGGAGTGTAGAAAAACGCTAGGACACAGGGACAAGGAACCAGGAACAGAACAATCCAAAAAAACAGCAAACATCCACACACCGACAGACAGAGACAACACCAACAATGATCCAACAAGACACAAAGGGAAGGGACTGCTATATCTAGGAAAGGGAAAACAAAGGGATCAGACACAGGTGAGTGACGAGACACAGGTGAGTGCAATCGAAAAGGAAGGGAAACAAGACAAGACAGGAACAAAGACCCAGAACTACAAAATAAAACAGGAAGTAAACCCAAATCCGTTACTAATTGTACTAATACTAATTGTTGCAATGTCTTTCTTTTTTAAACGAAAACCTGTCACCTTAGTTCATATGACTCAATGCTATTGGGTATATGGACACACATGCAAGCTGGTACATTTCCTTGTGTGTGTCTGTGTGTGTGCTTCAGTGTGTGTGGCGCAGTTCCAGTGTCCAGAGGACAGTCGGTGTGTGGACTACTACAAGGTGTGTGACCAACACCCAGACTGCCCTGAAGCAACGGACGAGATGAACTGTACTGATGGTAACACGCTCAAACCTTTTTCAAAATCTAGTACCTTAATTTTAATCTTTGCACTATTTGTGTCATTTTTTCACCTCCTGGACAAACAGAATTCTGACCTTTCTGTTCTAACAGCAGCAAAGAAAAGCTTTAAACATACGAGTGTGTTTGTGTGTGTGTCCAGGTGTGCAGTGTACAGATATGACCTATGTGTGTGCTGATGGAACGTGTCTGAAGAAGCCGAACCCAGAGTGCGACTTTGTCACCGACTGCCCTGACGCCTCAGATGAGAAACAATGCGGTGAGAAGATAAACAAACCCAGTTTTTGTGTTACTTTATTTTCCCCCAAAATTAGTTCAGGTTATATTTTGACTTTAACTTTCAGATTTTATGATGTGTTCCTGTTCTCTTGGACAAGTTTCTTTATTTTCTCAAGCTTAATGTCAACCTGCTTTTTAATAAAAATGAAATGAAATAAATCAATAAAATCTGTCTATGTTTAGCAGGGTGTTAAAATCAAGAAAAGCTAAATAATAAAAAGTACAACACACTATATTTGTGTGTATACATATATTAAGCATACACCTGCTGTCCATATTGTGTGTGAATATTTCTGTGTGTGTTCAGATTGTGGCCTGAGGCAGTTCACCAGCCGTATTGTGGGGGGGACCAATGCCACGGAGGGGGAGTGGCCATGGCAGGCCAGCCTGCAGGTGCGAGGTACCCACATCTGCGGGGGCGCGCTCATCTCCAGCCAATGGGTGGTGTCCGCTGCCCACTGTTTCTATGACGACCGGTAAGCAGGAAGAGAGGGGAGGAAGTGATGTGTGGATTGAAGTGTTAGAATGTACTTTTGAGGGACTTTTTCCCTTCAGCTAAAGATGTTTTTTTATGAAACCTCTCTAATCGGTCTTGTTTAGCTTTCTGTTTCTTCTAAACGTCGTCTATGTTCAGTTCTGCTGTTGTGTATTTGCTGTACACGGTTTGACTCAAAATCTGTGTATTTATGTATTTATGCTCCGGTCTTTGAAAGCCAGAATCAGCTGGCTGGACCTTGACTAAAACTATAGCTGCAACATCCTGTAGAGGATTAACAATTTGTTAATTTCTTAATGTTGCTTGTATGGTCATTAAAAGCTTATGCGGCATTCAGTTGAAATTTCAGTGGACTTGGAAGATTTAGTTCTAAAATAGAAAGTTTGTTGGCAGTCAACAACTGTAACTATATATAAAAATCAAGATATAATCTGGTAGTTGTGTTACTGAAAGAATAAAAGTCGTACTTATTGCCCCTGAAACAAATAACAACAATTTTGTGGTTGTCCTCCTCCTCTTGCAGTCTCTACTCGCCCTCGGTGTGGACGGTCTACCTGGGTAAACTCCTGCTCAACCGTAGCAGCTCTACCGAAGAAGTGGCGCGAGTTCAGCGGATCCACCTTCACCAATACTACGACGACGATTCCCACGACTATGACCTGGCCCTGCTGAAGCTGGACCGGCCCGCCTCCATGCTGCTGGCTGGACATGCTCGACCTGCCTGCCTGCCTCCGCCCACACACCAACTGGAACCTGACCTGCTCTGCTGGGTCACTGGCTGGGGGGCGCTCCGCGAGGGGGGTGAGGAGGGAATAAGGGATAGGGTCGTGGAAGTAGTGTTGTTGGTAGACCATGGGATTTAGTATTAAAACCAGAATCACTTTAACTTTCCACTTTTGACCTTAAAATGAAGCAATATCTGTTACCTCACCACAGGTTGCACGTTTACCCCAAAGAGTTATTTTCCCATCAAAACATCTGAGATTGTTAAATTTGAATGCTTGTTGGAGTCTGGTGTAAAGCAAAACCATGGACTGAAATAAAAAACAGGATTAGGATTATTAACAGTTATTCCTAATGTCACTAAATTTGTGTTTTGAGTCCTTCCTAAGTTCCTCGTATCTACAAGTTAAAGCTAGCAAGTTAAAAACGTGTGATTTACTAAATAAGGTTACACTGTTATGAATATGGAAAAGACTTTAGTAACATAAAAAATCAGTTGCTAGGAAACCTGTGCTGTATCCAATCAAAAGCAATCAACTATGTAAATAGAAACTTACTGTAGCATCACAACCTCTACCTTAACTGACACAAATACAGTAACAGTTTTAGACATCAAGTAATACATTAGACTTACCAGCCACCGGCCACTTAATGTTTTATTTACATTGACACACATGAAGAAACATATGTTTCAGAGTTAGTAGTATCCATGCGGTTTAGAATGAGAGGGAAATATTAGATTATGCTAACCTAACCCATTTATTCTGACGTTATTTGCATAATGTTTTTGTACAACAAAAAACAACACTGAAAACCTTACTGATTCATTAAGCAGCATTTTGTGTCAGGTCAAGAACATTTTTATATTATCTCTCTTACTTAGCTAATGTTTGTTTTGTCAGTTAGTTCAGTGAGTGCAAAGTTTAGGCACCCCAAATCACTCTGACAACACACTCAAGAGTAAGCCATAGAAAAACGAGAGGGGTGGGTTTGTTAATAGACAATTACAATAGTTAGAATTAGAATTTGATCAAGTTCTCTGTCAAATCAAACATCTTAACATATGAGTGGAAAGTATTCTTCTTGCAACTGCATTTATATCGTTTTCGGACTAAAACGTAGCTGAACCATATCATGAGATATGCTACTTAAGTACACTGTAAGAACATATATTACTGAGACCACTACAGAAAATTGCTGGTGAACCTTTAATATCCAGGAATTCACATTATAGACATTTCCGCTGACTTTTCATGTAACAAATTGGCCACAGTTTCAGCACATTGACCATACACAGTCCAGCCTTCTTTTCTGTCCAATTAGTCATTTTGTAGCACACAGATTTATCTTCGGACCCTTGAACGGGCTCCTAAGTTAGGAACCACTGCCTAAAGAAACTGCTCAATATGATTGTCACAGTAATTCATTCAACAGAACTTTTTGCAGTGACTTGCTATGTGGCAAAAACACAGTTTTAATAAAAAATGATTAAAAAACTACAGGTAAAGGAATCTATTTATCTTTCATCCTATTATAATTTCCATTTGACCTCAGGAGGAACACATCATCAAGCCTCGCAAAAAATAAACATGAATAATTTTAAGAGAGGTACTTTATTTGGTACTTTTGACTTTTACAGGACGAGCAATAAACTTCTTCCACTGGCTCATGTATCATGCAGTATAATGCACTGTTTTCACAGGAAGTGATTTTATATGACTTGTGCAGTCTTTAAAACCCCCATTTAATCAGTGGCACTTTAAAATAACAGGCAAGATGTGGTGGGGAGTCTTTGTAGTGATGGTAATGTGGAGGAAAGTTGGTATGCTATTTTGCTAACAAAGCGAAAACACATGAAATTAACTCATTTAAATTAAAGAGGCAGGAGGTGATGTGGGTGGAAGTGTGTGGGTTGTGGTTTCTGATAGAGGATGAACCTGTTTGAAGGCTGTGTGAGAGAGATGGTGTGTTGGAAACCGTTATCTGGTACATTTTTTATTTTTATACAGTTTTATAAAACTTCACAGATGTACATGACTTTGTAACTTGTGAGAGAAAAAAGCTCAGGTAGATTTTAGTATATTAAAGTGCAGTTTCACAACTATATTTTCAATGAAATGGTTTTCATTGTAAGTATGAAACATTTACTGCACGTTTTGTTTACTGCTTAAAGGGAAACTCTGGTATTTTTAAACAAAAAAAGATAAATTAAGAGCCAAGTGCGTGCAAAAACTGCAACAACAGCCACAAACGGATGTTTTTAGGCTGGTGTGTTACATAAAAATGTTTAATGATTTCTGCTGAAGCTGAGGAATCGATACAACAGCAGTCTGTGACATATTTCACTGTGGGTTTGTGTGGTTTGGTGATTTGCAGCTCTAGAATTGACATCCACTAGCTTCATTACTTTAGTTACTTTACGCTTTCTCTAGGCTTAATAAAATGTGTCTTTTTTAACTTAGCGATAACTTAGTGACAATAACGTTAGGAAGGAAAGGTGAATGTAGACCTTTGACTTTATCTTGAAAACATAATTTATGTATTAAGGATGAATCGATGGCCTTCACTGCATGATCTTTCCCATCTGACCTCTTCAGGCAGGGCCAGTAATGTGCTTCAGAAGGTGGATGTTCGTCTGGTCAGCGAGGAAGCGTGTGTTCGCTCATACGGCCACCTGGTCACTCCCAGAATGCTTTGTGCCGGTTACCGCAGTGGAGACAAAGATGCCTGTCAGGTACAGACAAATGCATAAACAATAAGATGTAATTGATCTATTTTTATTTTATTTCACAACCCAGTTTGAATTGAAAGCTGCACTATCATTAATATTTTTATATCAACAATAGATTAAATTACTACGTGCAACAAAAAGTGAGACAGCCCACAGAGAATATTACACCTGACTCTGCAGTTCCCCTCAGCTCTACAGAGTTTGTTAGCATATTTAAACTCATGGTTTTTGAACATTTTCTGTTTTGGTTCACCCTCTGAGCTCTCATCTGCCTCATTTTTAGCTTTAGCAGGCAGCTGTTTTCAGTCTAAAAACCAACTGTACACCACTTGTTCAGCACAAAACAGCAGAAAGACAAAGTTAGTGACTGGCTTGTGAAAATAGAGGAGCATTTAGCTGCTAAAAAGTCATTTACTGTATAATTAATTCAGGAGTCGGGGGAGAGCAAACAGAACTAAACGGAGAGTAAATACTTAGTGGACAGAAACTATACCAAATGCTGACGTTGCTTGTGTTTGCTGGATGTCTTTGTGCTTCCTGTAAGTCCTCAGGGTGGGGACAGACCATAACATTTGTTTTAAAAGCCAGACATCCAAGCACCGAGTGATATAATTGTCGGTATTGCTCAACAGCCTTGACAATTATTTTAGTTATTTTGAGCTGTAGAGACATTCAAGTCTTACCACCTGCCCTTTTAACATTGCCTGTATCTGTCAGGGAGACTCTGGTGGTCCCTTGGTTTGCCAAGAGCCAACTGGTCGCTGGTTCCTGGCTGGGGTGGTGAGCTGGGGCAAAGGCTGCGGGCGTCCAGACTACTATGGCGTCTACACCCGCATCACCAGGCTCACTGACTGGATAGAGGAGGTCATCAGCAGCCCCTGAGACATTGGGGATCATCTTTATCTCATCAATATAACATAACCTCATAACCTGAAGCTGGGTGCAAATTAAAACATTATCCACATGAGGATAAAAAATGCTGGTAGATGATTTGAGATTGCTTCTCAGCTAAATAGCAAGGTGGTAAAGCATGAAAAACTTTATGTAATAAAACTAATAATAATCAACCTTATTTATATGGCAAGTTTAAGAACTGATATTATAAAGTGTTCATCCAGCATGCAATAAAAAGAATCATGCCAAAATAGTGAAAATTAAATAAAATGAATGGTAATAAAACTTAAATAAAACAACGATTTTATAAGGTGATTAAGAAAAACTTAGTTATCAGAAATGATTGAAATGTAATTAAACAGCTTGATGAATTCAATTGTACTTTACTGTAATCCCATGTTTGATCTTTTACGTTCTTACAGACCAAATCTTCTATCTACTTAAAAGCATGTTTTCCCTACAATAAACAACCATCTGTTTTGTTATCTAGTTTGCAAAATACTATGTTTGTGTGCATGTTTGACTGGAAGTTAATATAAAATACAACAATATAGCTATGCTTGACTGTCTCAGGATTTAGGCATAGGCAGAGTAATACCTTGAGCTAAATGCTAATGACAATGTGCTAACATGTTCATGGCTTCATGGCATCCCATCCAACAGTTGTTGAGACATTTCACTAAACCACAAATGTCAACCTCTCAGTGGTGCTGGAGAAAACGTCAGAGGATCACCAAAGTTATTAGGATTCATCTTCTGTGGACCATGAATGTTTGTACAAATTTCCCAGAAATCCATCTAAAAGTTATAGAGATAGTTCACTCTGGAACATGGTGGTGATTTGACCAACTGACTAACTGACACCAATATTGCCATCTCTACAGCCATACTGCTAGCTATAAACGACTTCATGTACACTGTGTATGGGACTCCCTCTTGTGGAAATACATGCAACTGTTTGCAGGTATAAGTTTAATGTTATTTTCAGGGTCTATGAATCAATGTGTCCAAGGAGAGGCAGTTTTTCTTTTCAGCTGATTTTATTATCAACAACAATACTTTCAAAGGGATTGTGAGCAGGTGCCAGAGCTTTGGCATCCCTCACTGTGGCGTCATGTTCATTGTGATTTCTAAACAAAACTGAAGCAAAGTCCTCAGGAGATGAAGAAGTCTGTCTGTTATGACTTTCTCTTTCCATCTCTCTCCCCTCCCATTTCCTCTTTCTCTCACTTTTCTGCTCATCTTTTTCACTCCGGAAATGAGCCCTAATCCTCGGGGGATGTTTCAATATTTGGAAAGTTCCCATTTCAGTGTTCTTGGTATTTTATTAGGCTGTAAACCACAATAGACAGCTCTGTTCTATGGGGCATAGCAGCAGTGCTCAAACTGGCCTCTGGGGGCCACAGAGACCATCCATCATGGCAGTTGCCTATACAGTAATGTTTAATGCTTATAAATGACCTTCACCATTTTCTATGGAGCATGTTTTATTGAACATTTTGACTCATTTTGACATTTAGATTCTAAAAAAGCTGATTCATTTCTTAAACTTTCAAAGGAGTCAAGGTAATTTGTTCAGGCTTATTTGTAAATTACATCTCATGATTTTCATGGTCTCTAAGTAGTGTTGAAGATTTTCCCTTTGGCTTGAACACAAATATCAAGTGTTCATTCATGGCATTACAATTGGGATTTGCTCCTTGTGATTGACATAACACTTTATGACCAGCTCCGGAGGCTGATGCCCTATCCATTAGGCCACTGGGTCAACACATGATGAACAAAGAAGAAAGTTTTAGAGATGCAGAGTCTAGCAAACTGTGCCACTGAGTTAAAGTTGTAGCAAGTATGAAAAACCAACCACAAAATCCAGATTTTCTCTGCCTCCCAGACAACATGTATCCCCAGAGGTACAGGTAAATCTGGTGTCTGTTTACCCACAAAAAATATGATGCTTTTTTTTACAATGTGTCACTATCAAGTATGCAAGACGTTAAACGTTTTTTTCCCTGGGAGGTGGATGGAAACAGTGCAGTGTGTCGGTTTGTTTTCCTGCATAATGAGCTGTTTCCCACTCAGCCTCAGAAGAGTTGAGGGTTTTCAGGCCACTGATCAACAACAATGCAGAGGAGAGTGCCAGACAGAAGATGTACGTATGATTGAGTTAAGGAGGTGGCCTGCAGCTCCCTTAAACTCTTTCTCTCAGCCAGTTAATCGATATTTTGATCAGACAATTCAGCAATCCATCCATATGTACTGTAGATCAACCTAGCAATCTATCTGTATATTTATCTGGGAAGTAGAAGCATATAAATGAGTTCAGTCCAAAGTAGAAGAGTGGTTACCAAAATCATGCAGACGAGCGAGCCAGATGGAAAAGGCCAGCAGACTTGGCGTAGGATGTTGATTAAATTATGGACATTGGCCATCTTGTTGCTCTTATGTTTTGCGTTGCCTATGAAAACAGTTAGAAAGGCAGATGGAGCTGATTTCATTCCAGCCAAACAGAACAGCATAATGTATGCCTTGTCTTTATTCAAATCGTATTAGACACTGACCACAATATTGACATTCAGTATGAATTAACATACGACATTGAAACAATCATCCACATGAAAACTGGTAAATACATTTTAAGGACTATAGAGCCCCTTCCAAAGCCATATTTCCTTAACTTATTTGCCTAAGTCTAACACAAGGAACAACGAAACTAATGTCCTGAAGGGATGAACATTGCAGGCCCAAATCAAACAGCAATAATCAAAATGAAGGTGAAAATCCTAAAAAATGACATCAAAACTTACAATAGACACCAGAGATGGACAGAACCATTCTTCATGCATTGCTTTTGAGATGTTTATTACTCTGAACTAAAAGAAGTTGAGGAAAATCTTTGAATGCTTAGAACCAACATCTCTTCCCTTTTGAAATAACAAATCAGTTGCTTGTGACCAAAACAATTCTATCAGTAGAGAAACAAGGGAGAGCGGAGAAGTGATTGCCGGCTGAGCCACTGTTGTCCCTTGGTCAAAAGTGAAGACTCTGCATCTTGATTATTGCGTGCTGCTTGGATGTGAAGGTGCAGTGTGGACCCCTTTCTTGTAAACAAACGTATATATTTACATTCAGTGTTACTCACTAAAATGCACTTCTTTATTACCTTTTATGATTATGTTGCCGCGTTTCTCTGTGCATCACTTTCACCTGTAGATTAGCTTAATATTGTGAAACTGTTGGCTGGACTGTGTACCATGTCGCACATTACATTTAGGCCTTTAGCAGATGCTTTTATCCAAAGCGACTTCCAAATAAGAGCTTTACATAAAGTGCATAGAACCATGATTGAAAACAACAAGATGTCTCATCAAACTTGTAAGAGATGAATCACAAGTGCTGTAAGTAAGTACATCGCTGCCAGTGGCAGAATCAAAAGAGCATTAAATCTAAGAACAGATTATCTTTGTACATTATCAAATACAATACATTCAAACTAAAATACAATTCCATTATAATAACGTACAATACGCTATACTTAGTAGAAAGTTACATCTTTTTAAGTGTTGTTGTATTCCCGGAACAAATTAGTCTTTTCTTGAAAAACACCTCTTGCGTGAGCACAAGACAAACAAAACCCACCATCAAAAACACCACAGTGAACCTTTAACACCTCGCCAAATCAGTTTCAACTTTGAGTTTTCTTGTTGGCATTCCTTACCCCCTTTACTTCTATGTTAAACTGAAATACAAAATATAACATGTTGTTTGTTTTATATGTCTTCTACCTGGTGCATATCTTAGCTGTCCAGAGCAAAACACAGTGAGTCTTCTGTGAACAACCACATGGGCTGTTGGAGGGGATGTCCAGATTTAAAATGGGGACCTCTTGATCTGCAGTCAAATGAACTATACTCCCACTTTTTTCAACATATGGCCCATCATTTCAGCAAACAATTGATGTGAAATATGCAGCTGAGTCTGGGCGTGGACCAGGGAATGAGACCCCATGTCTATATCAAAATGCTGGATTTTACTCAAGCTTTCCTGTCCAAAGTTGTGTAGCATGATTGTTTGAATTCATCAAGCACTGTATCACTATGTTCAGTATGAATAGCAGCCGGGAAGAGGATGACTAGATGTATTCAAATCTGCATTGAGAAAAAAACTCATATAATGACCCCCTCTTCCACAGAAGTTGTCCTGGGTCGAGATTCATGTATTTAGGCCAAGTATGAACACGTCCTAAGTCTGTGGGGGAATTCCCAACAGCCTCTCTGACCCCAAAACTTACTGAGATAACTTTGTTATGATATGGCGCTATATAAATAAAATTGAATTGAATTGAATTGAAAAACATCGACCAAGTAGGTCTCACTCACTGATTCACATTTTTTACTACACAACTGAACACTCACATCTAACTCTTAATAGTTGGCCAAAGTACACAAACACACTTAAGTGCTTCAGGGGAAATTTAAGTCTGAAATTTGAATAATATGTTTGCATAAATTAACATTCTCACAAATGATTCACCCATGCTCAGTGAAAGTCCAGTGCATTAACAGTGTGCTGACCTTGACTGGATCAATATATGAGTGTGTGTGTGTGTGTGTGTGTGTGTGTGTGTGTGTGTGTGTGTGTGTGTGTTAGTGTCTGTGCGTAGGTTTCTATATCTGGCAACTTAGGACATGTTCAGAAACTCACTGTTAGAGGTTAACACATTAGAACTTTCCTCATAAACAGGGTCAAACCACAAAATAGATTCTGCTCATTTTTTGCAATAATTCTGTAGGCATAGCTAAGGCTTGTGTGTGTGTGTGTGTGTGTGTGTGTGTGTGTGTGGTGATAACTTTGTCCACAGCAACATGGAATCCACTTAATCTCCATCCAGTAGTTTATTTGCTGTCCTCAGGGAGATTAAAACATATTCACTGCACTCACTGAACCATGAACACTGGCCTTGCAGTAGTGTAAGCAGTGTCCTCGTGCACAATAGGATTTACAAAACAATTTTTCACAGTAATGGAACAACCAAGTACATGTCATGGATGCAGGCTAAGATACAATGCATTTATCATCATATCTCAAAGTGTGAAGGGAAGCTTCTGTTTTTCTTGACAAAGACAACAGGCTAGTGAGAAACTGGCTTAATTAGTTGGGAATCTTGTTTTCAATATCAAGTAACGTATTTCCTTTACTTACTTGAAACTAATACAACAGCATGATCCTGGGGGTCACAAATTTAGGCCAGAAGAGTGGCTTGACATAAACATTAAAGTTCATTTTTCATAAGGAATTTTTAGGAACCGAAGAACAGATACTGAGCAGAGACATAATGGCAACCTTTCATAAAGAAGTTGATTGTGGTGGAGACTGTGCATTCAGTGATAAGTATGATTTTTCAAAAAATGGCCACTAGGGGGCAAAAAAACTCCAGACAAGCTGATAAATCCATGTTTCCTACACTTTTGTGCATGTGGTGCAAAGTGTCATGTGCACTACAATGTTCATAATATCTCCACACGATGCCACACATCCTATAAATAGAATACATTTGTCTGTGTAATTTGTGCTTCTCAGTGATATAAACTATTTAACCAATTTGGTTACAGACATCTGAAAGGTGTGGGGCTTTCTGAAGGTATTCAACCATCCGACAAACACTTTTGACGAAGTAAACTTGGCCCCTTCAACGTTGTAGAAAATACTTTTATTGTTATTGCATTGCTAGTCTTCTGGCTTATGTTGTCGATGTGAACAGAGTACACTTTACACGCATATTAAAATGGCAGCAGTATTCTGAAGCAGTGAAGACCAAAGTTGTGTCTTTCTTCTTCTCTCTCACTCAATATCTAAGGCAAACATTGCTTAAATCTTTATAAGTGTGCTGTACTCGTGACTATATGTGATGCTGTTGGTGGTTGTCTTTGAACTAATGGTAATGTTTTAGTCATAGTCATGGCAAAGTAGCGCTCACAGTTTTGTACATGAGAAGGTCATTGCTTTGTGTGAATGTCAATGGATTTAGCCCAGTAATAGACTGCTGTGCTGTCCAGGGTTTACTAGCCCTGGGGCTAAAGTGATCTGTTGGCCCCTGTTCCTTTCACTCTCTGTTCATGTCAGCATTAATCCAGCATCCACTGCATCTGAGGTTGACATTATTTTGAGAGGTATCATGAAGTGTTGAACAAGTGGAAATGAAGATATAACACTCGGGACAAAAGTGTCGGACAAACAGTGATGGACTGGCATTGCCATAAAGCCAACCCGTTGGTGTGGATAAACAGCTGCCGGCACACTTTCTCTGGACTGATGAAGGTTAATAAGCCCTCTCTAAAACTGACAGTTGTGAAACCCCATTAGTGGGATATGTTCTGCCTTATGCAGTTTAGTTTTATTAAACCAACAACTAAGGGGATACTCAGAGATTTTTGACTGACAGTCAAATGGAAAGCACTTTTCAAGATCGATCCTGCACACAAGCTGTTCAATTAATGGAACAAAAACAACCTAAAGGGTCAAATCTGATGGAGATGGAAAGTTAAACACCAGCATACAGGGATCGATCTGGACAGCTGTTATTTGGCCTTTTTCTTTGAAATTCTGAAATTGAAAGTACTTTATCATTAAAAAGAATCTTTAAAAACACTGGTGAAACTTTGAGAACATGAAGAACTCTGTTTGACGTATGAATCAATCAATTTACAATTACTTTAAATCAAACAACTGCAACATTCGTGTCATGTAACATTACTGGATTTAACATTGTTGTTATCTCACACTGCTTGTGACTCACAACTGTGGTGTCTGTTGCCAGCCAAGTAGATTCTATTCCCCCCAAAAACAAAGACAGTTTCATTTTTCTCCTTCCTTGATCTCTCCGTTCTTCTCCGTTGAAGGCTGTGTGTGTTTTCATTGTGGTTTAGATTTATCTTGGGAGTAGTGGTTAGACTGGGGGAGGAGGGTGTGTAGAAGTCCAGCAGGAAATACGTAGAGGGAAGGAGAGACAAAAGAACTACTAAAGACAGACAGCCTGGTGGAAAATGTGTGCTTCTAAACCTGCCTCTCCTGTAACTTGTAACCTCACTTTGGAACTGAAAACACTGGGTCAGTGGTACATGACAGAATAAATATAGAATATATCAAGGCGATATATCATATTCATTTATATAGCACCTTTCATACATGGATGCAATTCAAAGTGCCATTACCATAATTCCTGACTATTCTTAAAAATTGCTTTTTAAAAATAATACTTCAGAAAGAATAATCTGCAATGGTGGCAGGTGACCTGAATCTATTACCTGCCACAGTAAAACAGGCAGGTGGCAGGTGGCAGTAGCTAATTTCATCCCCTGCGTAGAAACATAATGACACACAGATTATGTTTCTATTAACATAATGAGGAAACGTTAATTACTATATGTGGCAAATTGCAAAAATGTTGATACTGAAAATATCAGTAAAATATTTATTGACAACATATTTCATTAGCTTTTTGCCAAAATATCCAATCTTACAATACCATATCGGTAGTTTGATACATAAATGTAGGGTTTAATTAACTGAAAGATCCCTAGGTAATTAAAATGACACCTTAAACCTCCACCCACTCGAGCTCTTTGTATCAGGCTTCAGCACTCTGAGCCTTTTTGGGGAATGCTGTCCTGATGAGCTTCTTTGGTTTTGTCTCATGTTTTCTACTAGGTGACACTAGTCCTATTTCAGGGCTGGTAGGTTCGATCTACACTTCTTCTAGTTGTGTCCTGCAAATTCTAAACAAGGCTGTATTTCTCATTATTGTTCGTATCTGGAAGAGCCTTTGCTGTGGAGAAACCTAACTATTGTGACAGTTTCAGCTTTGAAATGCAGACTTTGAAGCAGGTAACCTATAGCCACTGAAATGGGACACAGCTTGTGTATATATGTCCAGGTTTATGGGGATCAGATGTATCTTGTTTTCCAGCTGGGATGCTCGTGGCTCTCTCTGCCTACTGACTGGTACAGGATCCCCATATTGTGCGCCATGATGCCACATTTGGATTTTTAAGAAAGCAAAGACAGAAAAAGAGGGACAGCACAGTGTCACCAGCTTTAATATTGTGTGTGAATGTGTGTTTAGTAATTGCCTACAACATCAATATAAAAGAGTGAGTGCAGTTAAGAGAACAACGACAACAAAAAAGAGGGAAGGGAGGCTTTGCTTGAGAGTTTTAAAGTACTTGCATGGGTTTTTACCCCAGGCAAAGCAAAAAACTCTCATACAAAATCAAATACAAAACCAAAACTTGTGCATGGAAAATCACAGTAAAAGCATACTGTAGTGTAGTGTTGTTTGTGTAAGTTGTATAGTACATAAACACATTTTATATACTGTTTATATTTAGGGATGCTTTCTTCCCCCCCCTAATGTGTGAAACAAGAGAACCAAAGCAAAAAGGAAGAGCGACAGCAAGTGAAAGAGATCCTAAGAGGGAAATAGTGAGAGATAATAAAAAAGGAAACCTAATTATAATGTCTGACTTTGTGAGCGAAGGCATAAAGCGCACTGACCCACTTTGACCCACATCCACTCCCTCTGATACTGACTTTTAATCACAACTCTGAAGGGCTGCAGCTGCAGTTTAACACTATAAAGAGACCGTAGGTGGATGAAAAGAAGGAAAGAAACACATTACTTTTTTTTTTTTTAAATGTCAAACAGTTTCCCTCTATTGTAGCACTTTCAGACTGTTGTCTTAAAGCTCACTGTTCACAATAATGGTAATGTTAGCTGGTCAGAGATTCAAAGAAAAGGGTCCCATGACATTACCTGGCATGCAAATATTCTATTGTGCCCAGATACCAAATAACATGAGACCAACATTTTAAAATGTATCCACTTCAGAGATCTTTAGGTTTACAGCTGTTAAATTCTTGCATAATGTGGACAGATGGCTGAGAAAATAAAACCAAAACGTCAAGTTTATGACCAGGATGTGGCTTTAGATAACAGAGGTGGGTTATATGGGAGAGGGAGACGAGGAAAAAGAAGGTTGGAAAAATATTATATGGAAGAAAGAGGAATAACAGAAATACAAAAAAGGAAATACTGAAAAAATACATTAAGTACTGTACTGTTAGTTCTTGCAATCGTTGTTGAGTCATTTTGAACCAAAGTTGCAACATGAGATCCTTTCCTCACATTACACAAATCAAAGCAAATGTCCTTGCTCATTATGCATGGGTTAAATGCAACCCATGGGAGAGCCCTGTAAGACTTGCAAATGTATAATTTATGAACTGTGACACTCCCACGACAAGAGAGCTCCAGACTGACTGACCAGCTGTTGTTGCAACCAGTGCTCCATTCAATACGACCACATAGGTTGTTTGTTCCTAACTTCTAATACAACCCATAGGAACGTTTCCTAAAATAGTGCCCCTGTGGCAGTAGATATGATTCCAAAACCTACAGAATGTGATGTTTGCCAACGACATATACAGGCTTACTGGACCTTTGTTGTCATGGTAACAATATTAAACTTGTGGTTAACATTGTGAAGAGGTCGCTGTTTGGTTAGGTTTGGGCACCAAAACTTCTTGGTGTGGAAAAGATAATGGTTTGGGTTAAAACAACGACGTTGGTAAGTTAAGTTTCATAAGTTTAGTTACGTAAAGCAACTTTTGTCACACTAACATATGTTTTCATACGAGACACGAACAGTCGTCTCCTGAGTCTTGTGTTGTTTGACCCATCCATCCAAGCCAACCTCTTGCCCAGTATATACTATGGAATTGAGTCATAGGAGAGTATTCGAGTGGGAGGATGAGGAATAGAAGTACAGGCAAATACCAAAAAAACTAAAGGGTAGTATAGGAGCTGGGGGAACAGTAATATGAGTTGGAAAAAGACAGCGGAAGGAAGAAGAGGAGGGGACAGCACAGTGACAGAGAGATGGTAGGGGAAAAAATAAAAATAAAAGGGATGGAACCTGGGAAAAAGAGGAGACAGAGGGTGAACTAAAGGAAAAGAATCAGTCACTTTGAAAAAAAGGATGACCATAGAAGGAGGATACGGGAATGAAAGACAGAAAAAGGACCACAAAGCCACAGGATGGACAACTCCATGTAGACAAGCTCCAATCAAACAGACGGCATGATGGGGAGATGAAAAGAAATAAATGATGTGAGAGAGTGGGGGTGGAGAGCTAGGAGGACAGGAGATGACAGAAAGAAGGAAGAGGAGAAAATTGGATTGAAAGAGTGAGGAAGCTATTAGAATGAAGAAAACATGAGAAGAGGAAAATGGTGGGCGTGAAAAGACAGCAAGATGGAGGGAGAGAGAGAGACAGAAGAGGGGGTGTGACACTTCAGTGTTCTGTGAGACATAAAAGAAAAGTGTGTTTGCCACCCTAGCCTTATTGTCATAGTGTTGGCCATCCTTTCAGTGGAATATGAAAACAGCATGAAACATGGGAATACAGTCACTCTTTTATTGCAATTGATTTAAAAGGTTATTAAGTCCAGATATAATTATATTACTGACCATATTTGGAAAGGAAAACATACAAAAACATATATTTCAAAAGGTCATTCATTTGTTAATTCAACTTTTATTTTAACCTCAAGGAATCATTGAGGGCATGCTCTCTTTCTCAAAGATGTCAAGAATTACAACTACAACAGAATAAATACACAAACAAACACAAATATTTACAAGCAAACAAGCACAAGAAAACACTTTTTAATAGTTAGATTCAAGAATGGAGTCTTTTGTGATCATGGTTTTAAATTGATCTATAATTGTGTAATTGTTTAAATGCGTGTTCAAAGTGTGTGCAGCACTAAAACTAAAAGCAGTTTTCCCCAAATGTTTTGTTTTCATGCAGGA
>JAVQJD010030177.1:0-10371 GCA_036023655.1 Nannoperca australis | reverse complement strand
TGCTCACATACGTATGTGGATCTGGAGATCGACAGGATGAAAGTCTCGATAAATACAAGGCGTTTTGGCGGGTATACCGGCTTCCGCAAGTGTGACGCTTATTTTGAGCGACGAAAAATAATTAAATATTTTATTTTATTATTTCAAGATCACAATAATCTTCCAATTTAAAAAAAACTACTAACACAAATAAAAAACACTTCAATTAAATACTTTATTATAATTTATTTTCCCAAGCCGCAGCCGCGGGTTGCCGACCCCTGCTCTATACAGAGGAATGATAACATCTTCACACCAGACCTGGCTGGAGTGTGCAGGGTTCAGAGTTTCTTCAGTTCTAACTTTGGTTGTGTTAGAACACAGAGGTTGAACAGTCTTCTGTCAGACTCTTCTTGCTTTCAGAGTTGACTGGATGAAGCAGAGGCCTTCAGCATGTTCTGTGCAGCTTGGATGCTGCTGACGGGACGAGGCAGATCAGTCAATCAGAGAGAGTTGTAAGAGTCTTCTTGCTTTGTAGTCTGCTGTAAAATATCTAATGTCATGTATTCTATCTTAACTCATTTCTTTGTTCCAATTTCTTTCTTAATAATTCATTTAGGTAATAAAGTTGATCTCATGTCTAATGCTTCCACATTCAATAGTGTGACATTCTCTGCAGAACGATACCAAACACCTTATAAAGTCACAGTGTTGAACCAGCTTTAAATGGTAATTATACACATGTTATAACAACACACATACATGTTAACTGTAGATAAATGCACAAGTGTACCTATATGAACAGTGAATGAATGAGTGAATCACAGTAAACTCAATATAAACCAGGGTTCCTTTGATCACAGAGTCTCTGTCTGAAAACAAGCACGTGTGTGTGTGCTTGTGCGTGTGCGTGTGTGTGAGCTGACAGGAAGTGTCCCCTTTCTGTCTAGGCATAGAAAGGGCTGGCAACACGATAATCAAACAGTAATAAAATAATCTCTTATAATCTCTGAGCCACGGGAGTGATGGTAAATTACAACTGATTCATCTTATGAATGATAACAGACATCAGTTACAAGTGGGGGAGGATGGGACGTGTGGACTGTCAAAAGAACTGAAGTTAATACAACAAAAACAAGGCTAGCCTAGGATCCACCTTCAACACAAAAACCATAAACACAAAACCTAGCTCTCTAATCTGAAAGCGATTATCCAAAACAGTACAGGGGTGACAGCAGTCTCTAGCTATTGTTTCTAACAGTTTCAGTACCCTCAATTGATCTAGTCCTCTAATCCTCCCACCACTTACCTTTAAATCATGTTTACACAAGGTTGCACAGGTCACACTCTCTCTGCAACGAGGGGCAGACACAGGTAGCCGTAAACCCGCTTGGGAACAAGAACACAATACCAACAGGAAAAATACAGCATATAACATGAGCTTTTAGACAAAGCTTTTCCCACAAGTTCTCTCATCAAGTGCCGGACGCTGAACAGCCGAACTCCGCAGGAACCAATGAACGGCTCAGTCGGTCCGCACAGGTGTAAGACAATCACTATGATTACACCTGGCAGGAGGACAGCAGGAGAGGGAGAGAGAAAGAAAAACCAAAGCACACACTGTCCGGCACGTACCAGTATCTTAAACAACAGAGACAACGTCTGTATGTGTTGAATAACTGAAAATGTAAAAACAGGACATTTTGATAAGGTAAAGGAATGTAAATAGAGATGCAGAGATGGAAACAATTAACTTCTGTGGAAAAGAAGCGACAGACAGAGGCGGCGGCTCACAGTGAACGTTCTTTAATTAAGACATGTTTTCCAGGGCGTGGTTGGTTTCTTTTGTCTCATCAACATTACAGACATTCAGAGGAAACATTCTCCATGGTGATGTGCAAAACAGCGTATGAAAGGAAAACAGGTACATTCTCATTTACTGACTGGCTGGCCTTCAGCCGGAGACACATACACTTTGTTTTTTTAATATATTTTTTTAACAGTTACAAACACACAAACAACAGCAAGCTCAGTTCATTGCATTGATCGTTAGCGCTTAAAAAAATGAAAAATAAAAGTTAACTTTGGATTTACACCACTACAGGTAAACGGCCGGTCATTTTTAAACCCTGTGGGCCACTCATATTTGCTACACCCAGTTCTCCAGGTTGTTCTAAGTAGCCCACACCTGGATGGATTTAGGAACTCCAGCTCCTATGGATGTAAATTCACATCCCTCTGCACTGGGTTATATCACTGTTATATCTACCTTTTTAACTTTAAGTTTTTAAGAGAACCTCTGTTTCACCTCCACATACTTTTAACAATTTCTTTTTGAAAATTGGGGAATCATTACCATTATCTGTCAGTAATTAGTAGACATGGTTTTAGCAAGAGATGGACAAAATGTTGGATGTTTTGAAGACATCTAGGTTATTGTTGTTCCAACATAATTTAAATGATGTATAATGTTTTTATAATGGTTATATGTAGCCAAGCCATCTAAACTAATTAACTTCTCAACCTTATTTAACCCAGTTTTAACTAAAATATCTAGACTTGAGCTAGAAGGTTAATTATTGACCTTAAAAATAGCAGTTTTAAATCAAATTGTGCTTTCAGGTACAACACCTTACTGAAGGTCCATACTTGGGTCGTGTGATAACTGAATCATTTCAATGACCACTGTGCAAACTCCATATGCCGATGAAGGCCATGAAATGTGTCTGGGAATTTCAAAATTCAAATATTTCAAATTAGTTGACATTGTGTCAGTGTTTTTGCTAAACTAGATTTAAAAAGTCCAATTGCTTATACTTTTTCTCTCACCTTCCAGTCTCTATGCTAAGCTAAGCT
Source organism: Nannoperca australis (assembly GCA_036023655.1). Classification (NCBI taxonomy): domain Eukaryota; kingdom Metazoa; phylum Chordata; class Actinopteri; order Centrarchiformes; family Percichthyidae; genus Nannoperca; species Nannoperca australis. The sequence goes on along the minus strand of JAVQJD010030177.1, from coordinate 7,536 downwards.
AATCATCTCTCAGCATTAGCTTCATCCTTTACAGAAAACCTGAAAGTGGCATCAATCTTCTCATCTAACTCTCGCTAAGAAAGCAAATGAACTTACTTCCCAAAAATCTAATTATTGCTCTTAGCTAAAGAAATTACAAACTTAGTCATCAGTTAAAGGAATTATTTGGCATTGTGGGAAATTGGTTATGAGGCTACATCTCAGCTGCCGATTATCTTAGCTTAGCATAAAGACTATGGAAAGAAGGGGAAACAATTAGTCTTGCTCTTTCCAAAAGTAACATTCAATTTTGTCTATTTTTCAAATTCTATTTAATTAAATGTTGTTTGACATGCAATTGATTCAGTTATTGCCCACTGAGTACTGAAGAACAAATGAGCATTTCACTTTAAATGACCCCTTCTAGATCTTCCCTGGGTTTGGAACCGGCAACATTTTGGAACAAAAATGAAACAAAGACTAACCCACACACACACACACACACACACACAGCTGAAGTAAAGATCTTGTCTCAGAACAGCTTGATCCACACACACAAACATACAGCTCATTAAAATGGGACTGCAGCACATAATCACAACACCCTGCTTATTCATATTATGCAATTCCACTTTCCAGGAGTGTGAAACACAGTGATGTGGTCAGAATACTGTTCAGAACAACCATAACTTAATCACAAATTTTCATTTTTTTTGTCATTCTCATGTTTCATATTCAAATGTGAAGTGTAAAGTAAATGTAGACACTACTGGGAGGTGTGTGATGCAGGAATTGAGCCCAGTGTCTGAACACCAATTTTGATGTGTGAGGACAAGAAATGAAAGCGCACACAGTATTGCTTCTGAATGGCAGACACCGTGTTTTGTCTTTTTTCCCCAGTCTGATTTATTTTATTTAAGTGTCTCACGTTCGGTTCACATGTGAGAAAATGAGCAGATTAACGCAGACTGTGGCAGAGTTGGAGAGTCCATCCCACCTGTGGTGTTCCTGTCACAGATAGAAGAAACCACTGATGTGAGGAGGTAAGACAGTTCCACGGGATAAAAGACTCAGCTCTCACCAAAGAGGAAAAACTCCAGAGGCAGGAAAAAATCTTTGTATTGCATGTCTCAGTCCCAAATGTTGGCACAAAAAGTCAAGTCCAAATCCTCAACTTTGAGCTTCTAGTTCTTAACAACTCATTGTCTCTCTCTGAAATCAGTCAAAGTAGAGAAAGAGAGAGAACGTCACTGTTATAATAATGTGTGTTATGTTAGAAACTGACGGCTGTTTGTTGATTGTGCATGACAACATTTCTGCCACTTTCCGACCAAAATACTACCGTATTATGATAACATGCTTGTGGCTGTGTTAGGGCAATAGAAGGTGGTACAGGTGAGGTGAGTAATCACTATCCGGGAAGTCCAGTTTAAGTAATAAATGGGATTGAAGACAACAAAAAACTGCACAGCAGTTTATAATCCTTTGAGGCAGGACTTTAGTCAGTCTTGATTCCGAGGTAGACGCTACGCCATTCATGTTAGAATGTCATTTACACATTTGCACATATTTGATTTGCCAATGCAGAGCGTAGCTGATCAACGCTGAATTGCATCGAGCCATGTTTTTTGTCACACAGCCCTATGTTCTGTTGCCCAAGCCTCTGCGTCAAGACCGTGGATTTTTTAATAGATAAGAATGCAACATGATGAATCCTTCCTTCCAATGTGCCCCAGTAGACAACAGTGGTACTGCAACAAAATAATATCCTGCAGCCCAAAAGGCATTTTTCCTGTAGACCACTATAATAAAAGAGACGTCTGTGAGAAGGCTTTGTGTCACAGTGTGAATGTCAGTCTAAACTCAGCCTTGAGATGGGATTAGTGGTCTAGTTTTTACAAATATATCGTACATGATCAAGGCTACATTGTGTTTTACTTATATTCCCTTCTACTGTGTAGTTTACAGTATAGCTATGGGCTCCAAAGGTGTGGCATAAATCCAGACTTAAGCTGCCAAGTCTTGGATATCTGGACTGTGTGGAAAGCTCATTGATTTCATGCTTGTAGTACTTTAAAGAGTAACAAAAATATTGTCTTTGCGGACCTCCAGTGGTTTAACTTTTCACCTTGTTGCAGTGTACAGGTGTACTCCAGGACCCTGTGACATCACTGTTGGGTGTGGTTACAGGTATACCAGAGCATATTTTGGACCACACCCAACATCACTTTGCCTGGTCAGAGGTAAATCAAGCTTGGTGTTAAGTCACTCTTAAAGATAACATTTTGGTACTTTTTGGTCGTTAAAAGCCATTCTTCAGAGAAGACAACTTGTTTTCACAGCAGGGAAAAAAGATGTTAAATTGTCTACAGAAACTTCTCAGATCACTCCTAAATAATATTTCATGGATTTATATCTTTGGGCTTCGGAATGGTACCAAAAACTTTTAAGTCAGAAGGGCTGAAGTCCAAGTGCAAAATCCTTGGTCAAAATCAAAGTCAATCAAAGTTTTGATTTTGCTGAATAACCTCATTTGTGCCTTGGAACTACAATTCTGTTAATCTGTCTTGCCCCTCCGTCCATCCTGTCATCTTTTTCTTTTTTTTGTCCCAGTCAGAGTTTGGCTTGTTACTCCAAAATATGAAATTGTCAAATTTAAAACATCAAAATACTGTAATTTACTGTAAAGTTACTGTCAATAAACAACACTATAGCCAAGAAAATTGTCAGCCTCTATCACAGTTAACATAAAATCTTGATATTTGAAAATGTGCATGTATCACTTTTAATTGTTTCTTAATTCAAATGTATATACCAGTAACGGCACTTAATATTCCCAAAAGGCACCAATTTGTTATTCTATTCTATAATGTCTAATTTTAATAAATTATTTTAAAAACTCTTCATTCTGAGCAGCGTTAGTCGTCCACTGTCCTTTAAAAAATCACAGTATCGGAGGATTTCTGTCCTGAAACTAGTTCATAGAAGACTGTATGCATCAAAATGAATTGTGGATCAAGATGATCACAATGTCTAATTAATCCAACATCAAATTGAAGTATAAAGTTGGTAAAAACACAAGTAAAAATATTTTAATTTGGACAGTAATTCATGATAAAGTCATGATAAAACACATTACTAAGTTAAGAGTTACCCCCAAACTCTGGTCTCTGCCTCCCTGTCTCAATTTTTTTAAGTCTCACAATTTCCCTGAAGGCATCACTGAACTCTGTGTGGCATCGTTTATTTCACTTTGTCTCCACCCTTCACTTCTCCTCCTACGCCTCCAGCTATTAAAGTTCTTCTATTTTTCTCTCTCATACAAATGTTTTTTTCTTTTTTCTTTCTACAGTACCTTTATTTGTTTTGTTTTGCTTTCATTAGTACTGTTTTCCTCTCTTTGTCAAGGTCGAGAATATTTTTCATTCATTGAGTTTTTACAACTTTTTCTTTTCACAAAGTGGAAAATGACCTCCCACTCTGCCTCCACCCTCCCCTCAGTGTATCATCTCAGCAGTGAAACTTGAAGATGATCAGGACGATCCTCTTGTACTCCTTCCTGAAGTTGTGGTTCAGGACTCCATAGACGACGGCGTTGAGACAGCTGTTGAAATATGCCATGAAGTAGCTGGCCGTGAACAGCCACTCCGGTATCCCCCTGCTCAGCCTGGAGTCCAGCGCCACTGCTAGGCCGATCAGGTTCAGCGGCGCCCAGCAGACGGCGAAGAGCACAAACACCACAAACATGGTGAGGAAGTTACGGAGGTCGTGTGGCTTAATCTTTGGCCGCGAGTCCGGCTTGACCCTCCGCCTCACCTGGATGACGAGGATCCAGATACGCAGGTAACAGTAGGTGACGATGCCAATTGGCAGGATGAAGTGCACCACCACCACCGTGATGGTGTAAAACGAGCTGACCGACTGGGCAAAGGTGCAGGAGTACACCCGCGGGTCATACTGCAGCGACTCCACAAACCAGTTGGGTACGATGGCAAGGATGGTGAGCGCCCAGACGAGCACGACGTAGCACATGGTGTTGCTGTTGGAGAAGAGTTTGTCGTACTTGAGGCTGTGGCAGATGTAGCAGTAGCGGTTGATGGCGATGCCCGTAATGTTGAAGATGGACCCAATGACGCTTAGGCCCATGAGGAAGCCACTGATCTGACAGTGGATATAGCCGGCAATCCAGCCGTCGTGGAAAATGGCGGTCAGGACCAGTGGATAGGGATAGAGGGCGACTACCAAGTCAGCAAGAGCCAGGCTCACCACAAAGGCGTTTCCTGCAGACATAAGAGGAGACTGAATATGAGCAGGTAGAATGTGAACAGAACAGACTACATAAAGAGGAGTGAGCTCCAATTACTCATTATTGGAGCTAATTGGAGCTACTACTGGAACTAATTATTAATCAGAATCATGTGTTTGAGTATGTGAATGTAGAGTTCTTTGATATTGCTTTTAGACTCTGCAGTAATTAAAGGATTACACCAGTGTATAAATACAATTGGCATCTATTTTACAGTACTGACAAACATTTTAATTTTACTTTCTATCCTCCAGGGCAGCCATTGGTATCCCTTTATATTATACTTAAACCAACTTGTCAAGACCCTCATAATAAACACGTTTTCTGATTATTTTGAGATTGCTCTTGTTGGTACATTTAACAATGCTCCACCACTTAAGATTTGAATATAAAGAGTTTTCTACATCGAATAAACATCTAAGGATCATCTCACACAAGTCTCTCATCTGTTTCTAGAGTGGCTGTGTTTAAGTTGCAAATTCAGACGTGTAAACAGCTGCCACCATCGATAGGCCATTGGTTAGACTAAGTGTAAATGTAGGGCAACAGGCCTCAGACAATAAGAAAGGATTGGTGTTGCGTGGGAATGAAGAGTTAAGGTTTGTATACTTGTAAAACACTTTTTACAAAACAACTTGCTCGCTTATTGTTGCTCAGTGTTGCTGGATAGATAACAAATTGACAAATACAGAACATAGGTTAAAGAACACATTTTAAGATTTAGGGTCAAATGTTTATTATTTGTTGTATGATTATGGACAATATATACAGTATGTGCATAAATGAAACGATCAAATGGACCCCATATGGAAGACTGCAAAACGTCCACCATTTTAATAGAAAAAAAACAATCCAATGTTTGCTTGTTTTTCTTTTGGGTGTAATTTTCTAACAACATACAGAAGGTTGCAAATGCAGTGTTTCTTTGCAGGTAACAATCACTTTCTAAATATATGAAATCAATCTACATAACCATATCTTCTGTTTACGCTTCCTTTCCCTTACTCTGGAAAATACGATGGTTGTGTCCAAAATCATTCACTCAATCACTACTCCCTACTCACTATCTAGGGAGTTCAATGTAGAGGACTATATAGTGAACTCATCAGCAAAGTGAAAAAAACGTTTTTGCGCTGCTTTCTCTCCTCTTGTCTATCTGATTTTTTCTTTCAGCGCTATGCATGATGGTATATAGTGTTTGGTTAGTGACCATTTGCTGTACACTACTTTTCACGATGTATTGTGGGATACATTGAGTCCACTATTTAGAGCATAATAATCCTCACTGTACATTCAGTACAGTACTACAAAGTGGCGGACTCACCATATAGTGAACTGTGTGGTGAGTAGGGACTGATTTCATGTGTTTTAATCTTAAAAATCTGGTATATAAATTAAGTAGTGCTCAAAGGATTAGTCGATTAATTGATTGCTCAAATGACAGTAAATTGGCCTCATTGTTGATAATCCATTAATAATTTCTGTCGTTTGTTAAGCAAACACCAACATTCTTTGGCTCCAGCTTGTCAAATGTGAAGAGTTGCGGCTATTCTCTCTTTTATATCACGGTAAACTGAATGTCTTTGGGTTTTGGCCTCTTGATCTGATATCACCTCTAAATGATGATATCAACTCATTGTAAAGATAACTGCAGCAGTAGCAGTAGTTGTGAAGTATACACACTTCTTCTTAAAGTAGCTACTGGATTTAAACATACAAAACCACTTACATATAAGATGATATTTACAGGTTTAGAGTAGAACAGAGTGGATTTTGTAAGAGAAAAGGGGAGAGACAGACAATTTGGAGCCAACAAATGTAAAAGAGACACGACAAGAAGCGAGTGCTGTCAGAAAAACCGCAGAGCAGAACGCAAACAAAAACCGGGAACATCGAGCTCAAAACAACTCGGAGCAGGAAAAGGATGTTACTCAAGAAAAGCAGTAAAAAGAGCTTCCAACAAACAGACGAGTGAGTGGCAGACCCAAAACTATAAAGTCAAACTCTTTAATATCATCTGGATCATTAAGCTCTCCAGACCTCATCACTGCCACTTAAATGCCTCCAACATCATTAGAGGCTAATGAATACAACTGTCCTGTACACTTATTAGGCAGCAACACACACCATGTCCAAAAAAAAAGGTCCTAATGATGGATCATTCTTGTTCCCCAGGAGGGGAGTAAACACAGGTTTGCATGCCAGCAATGGTGGCAGGTGGATTTGAGTTTATTCCAGTTTTACGGCTTTTTGTTAGGCATAATGCTGTATGCTTTGACAAAAAAAAAGAATAAATAAGGTTCACGGCCTGCTGCTGATGTGCTGTAAAGGTCTCCCACATGGGGAAATTAAGTTTGAGGGGCTAATTTAGGAGTTTAACATTTACCTGTCACCCCGAGGGAACCGTGCTGCATTTCAATTATATTTCCCTTCATGAAACTGTCCTGTGTCTGTCTGGCATTAGTACGGCAGGCAGGTTTCTATCTCAGATATATTTACCACTATCTCTAATGAAATCATCTTCCAGCCTCTCCAATTCAATATCTTTTGAGTAAAGTTTTCTTTTTTTAAAGAAGGCCTAAACCTAAATCTAAAAGTAATCCAGCTTAATGTTAATGTAATGTATGCATGTTGAGCTGAACCTAAATATAAAGTGTTACATAGAAATCTGTTCAAATCACATTAAGAGAACACGGAAAATAACCTGTAAGTACTAAAAATAATAAGCGATATCTGCTAAAGATATCTGATATATTTACAAACATTAAGGGGAAATAATGATTGGCTGAATAACTGATCAGCCAATCAGGTAATCAGTTACATTACATTACATTTACATTACATTACCTTCTGGTGCCGTGACAAAACCCATGCATAAAGGGTTTCACTTCCTTTTGAGCCACAGTCAGAAAGACAATTGCCACTGTGACAAGAAATAACCATTTTTTTTTAAATTTGATTAGTTAGCTAAACCATCTCTGCACTATCTCTTTAAACATTACCTGTGTGAGTGTGAACAGGGCCCTGTCACTACACGATCCGTACCGGAAACCAGTTCTGCACATGTGAAAATGGCAAGGAGGTTTTCCATCACAAAAACTATTTACAAACATATTTATTAAATAAGAAATGTAATCTTCTATTTCATAACTAGAAAAACCAAAGATAATACTGCTTTTTTCCCACTTAAATGCAGAAATTAAAAGATTAAATTTAAATCACACATTATGTTGGTAAGTGGAACGTATCTT
>JAVQJD010030176.1:0-27378 GCA_036023655.1 Nannoperca australis | reverse complement strand
GTTTGCACACACTGCAGGAGGGATTTTGGCCCACTCCTCCACACAGATCTTTTCTAGATCAGTCAGGTTTCTGGGCTGTAATACACTGAGACGTCATGGTTTGAAATCATGCATGGCACGGAAGGATCCCCTGCTTAAACCAGCACATGTCAAGGCCCGTCTTAAGTTTGCAGATGACCATTTGGATGATACAGAGGAGTCATAGGAGAAAGTTTTGTGGTCAGATGAGACCAAAGTAGAACTTTTTGGTCATAATTCCACTAACCGTGTTTGGAGGAAGAAGAATGATGAATACAATCCCAAGAACACCATCCCTACTGTGAAGCATGGGGATGGTAGCATCATGCTTTGGGGGTGTTTTTCTGCGCATGGCACTGGACGAGTGCACTGTATTAAAGAGAGGATGACTGGGGCCATGTATTGTGAGATTTTGGGGAACAACCTCCTTCCCTTTCTTAGGATCATTGAGACCCCACGAGGTGGTATCTTGAATGGGGCTCCACTCCGATTGAGATTGACCGTCATGTTCAGCTTCTTCCCTTTTCTAATGATTGCTCCAACAGTGGACCTTTTTTCACCAAGCTGCTTGGAAATTGCTCCATAGCCCTTTCCAGTCTTGTGGAGTTGTACAATTTTGTCTCTGGTATCTTTGGACAGCTCTTTGGTCTTGGCCATGTTACAAGTTTGAGTCTTACTGATTGTATGGAGTGGACAGGTGTCTTTATGCAGCTAACGACCTCAAACAGGTGCATCTGATTCAGGATAATACATGGAGTGGAGGTGGACTTTTAAAAGGCAGACTAACAGGTTTTTGAGGGTCAGAATTCTAGCTGATAGACAGGTCATCAAATACTTATTTGCTGCTGTATCACACTAATAAATTGTTAAGAAATCATACATCATACATAAATCTTTTTAGATTATCTCTCTCACAGTGGACATGCACCTACGATGAAAATTTCAGACCCCTCCATGATTTCTAAGTGGGAGAACTTGCAAAATAGCAGGGTGTTCAAATACTTAATTTCTTCACTATACATGCTGTACATCTGTCCTAGCGTTGATGCTTAACTTGTGCACCACCCTATAATAAAACACTATAAGAGTCCCATTAAGACTTCTTAGAGCTTACCAATGAATAGACCTGAGCAGTCATCCAGATACTGTGTGGACAGAGAGAGGAAGGAACCGACAGAATCGCCTAGAGTCAGGAGTGGCGGCATCATAGTCCCAGAATAACAACTGGTTGAATGTGAGCTGGACATTTGCTGACAATCAACATTCTTCTCTTTATATTCATCATGGTAAATAGTTGTTGGTTTACAATTTTTCCAAACGTAAATTTTTCAGTAATGTGCTTAGCATAATGTCTTCAACTGTATTTCTTTTTTTAAATGTCTTTTATGCCTTATGTAACTACTTTTGTATTGCTTATGAGTATGAAATGTGTAATATAAATACTTTCCTTGCCTTGCTTTTTGGTTTTAATGGAAGTGATTCAGTTATTCCTAAGTAATGCACTGGAGCCAAGATTTTACATGTTTAGAAAACATGTCAGTGCTTTAGCTTCAAAACAGACCTAAATGGAGTTTTGGAAATATGAAAATCAATCATTGCTTGTGCCATTTTTATGATTATTTCTTTTTTTTCTGTCACTGGTAAAGTCACCCACATATAGCTCTAAATAAGGTTGTATTATAGTATAACTGCACATGATACACTGTATGTGTGTATCAATATTTAAGTTATAGCAGTTCTATAACCCAACATCTATTACATCCATAAAGATTACGGATTAACATTACCCAGTAATGGTTCACTGGTGAGCAGAGAACTTTGTAATGTGTGTGTGGCTCCCAGAGAGAGGAGAATGTCCTTAAATCACCGGGGTTGGCCAACCAGGGCCGGCTGGCCTGTGTTGGACCTGTTAATCGAGCGTTAAAATGGCCTGTCATAAAGCATTGGCCAGTGACTTCAGCAAACAACCTTGAGACCTGGGAACACACTGGCTCCTCTCCTCACTGCCCTCTACCTACCCAACCATTTCAAACACACACACACACACACTCATACACATAAAGATATGAAATAAACTCAGATTCACCGCTGCACTAACTGTTACAAACACACGCACTCACGCAAACAACACGAAATCACCAACGTCCACAGCCTCTCACACATGTACAGTAGAGAAATTCAGTGACTTCATCAGCCTAACACAGCTGTTCTCTCTTACACACAAACATGCAGACACACACGCAACATAAACACACTCATTACACACACGGTGTATCAGAACTGTGACAGTGACGCAGTTCCCAACACCGTTACGTAAATGCGAAGTGGTAGCATGTGTTGTGAAATGCAAGAGAGACAGAGAGAGTTCAGGGTGCATGACATCATCTGATCTGAGGTCTGTGGGTGGCGCACACAATGTAACAGTTTGGGATAGATTTCAAACTAGCATGGATCTCCTGATTGTCAGCTCCTTTTCGCTGAAGACAGTCCAGCCAGTGTGGTAACTAACACACAACTTTGTGGACCAAACTAAATCATAACACACACACACACACACACACACATACCAGTGGTCTGCTCTGTGGATCTGCATGTGAGGGCAGAGTTGGATTTAAATTTAACTCCAACCATTGCATTACATAATCAGATGACTGTACCTTATATGCTTGGATGCTGTTTAAAGTATCTGTTTCCAGTTACTTTTTAAGTCGCACATTAAACCCACATTACTCTGCACCTCAAATACTCAGAAACTATGCACCATGTATCAAGTCCACACAGTTTGGCAGATGAGCCAGATGTGTGATGTAGCTGCCATGAACATAATGAAACATAGGGATTGAGGTCAGTAGGTTTGTTTAAGGTTTGACATGAAACGCCATATTTTTACAGACAAGGTGACAGCAGGCTGTGAGCAGGCAGCTCTCTAAAGCTCTCAGTCTGGCCGTTAAGAGCCATGCTGAGGTGAAGGTGCCAGATGGTAATGGCTGGTATATCCACTGAGTTATGGAGGTAGCCGTAATCTCAGAGGCATTGTCTGCGCAAGGGCACCAGCCAGAGACTTCCTGGCTGCCGTCATACACATTTTAGTGTGACTGTGCACTCTTGCTGTAAAACATCCCATATCTTCACTGAAAACAAAACACAGTGATTCACGTCCACACAGGGAAGAGCTCAAAACACAGAGTGACATCATCACAACTTCCTATTTCTTCTTGTTGCCATGGCTACTGGAATTTGCATGCTTCAGGCGATTGGTGGATGATGAGTCAGTATGGGTTTGGTCCCATTTTGCACTTCAACCACTACAAAACCATATCCCTCTGTTCAGCTCCAACCCGGCAGAAGCACCGGAAAAGCATGACCAAACATGGCAGAGATATTACTCCATGGCTTAGCTCACTGGAGATCTTAATGACCAAAGTCCCTCCTGTTGCATCGTGTGGCCAATGGGATTTAATGGCATCATGTAAATAATTCTAACCATTTAAATAATAGTGGCCACTTATATGTTTTTGGAAACAGTAATTGATTTTTGTGTAACTTCTCATCTCTATCAAAATGCCAAACATACCCTGGTAAAAAAGGTTTTAATTTAATACAAAACACAATAACAATTTATTGGGTGGGACTTTGCCCTGATCATGACTTATAACATCATAAACACACAATGGCTGCCAGTGTGAAGTGCCTGTGGATGTATTGATGACAATAAAATATAGGTAATCACAATGTGTGACACTTGAACACTATCAATAGTACTCCACTGCTAAAACCTTTGAATTACATCACATCTCTTCTTTTAATTCCATCGTGTAATATATATGATTCAAAAATAACTGGAATATCTTACGATAGATATCCCACGTGGTTGCACAAATCTTAGCAGAACTACATTCAAACATATGCACCTTTTAAATGGAATGAACTGCAAGCCGCTTTTAGGAAAGATTCTTTCATCCCCCTTGTATATTTTATATGTTTATAATCCCAGATATATGGTGATTATTGTAATAGAATATGTAGGCATTCATGTGTATTACTTGTGTGTATTAATTCTGTTTGTCGTTTCATTATTGGTTGTCTGACTTAAGATATGTTATCTTGTGTATGCTGGTGGCCTGATTATAAGTGTCATTTTATCGCCAGGTCTGTCTTAAAAAAAAGAGATCTAGATCTCAATGACACAACCTGATTAAATTAAGAGTTGGTGGACCAATGTATTATTATTAATATATTAATTTATAATAATACAAATAATGAAAATTGTACGAGTCTGGCTAACAATTTTTATTCAAAAATCCCTAAAGTATTTTTTGGGGAAAAAACAACCGTGCTCATTTTGACGCATATACTCGATGCAGACGCTGGGACGTCCCGTTTCAGACAGACACTAAAAGTGGGGAGAGAGGGGGGAAAAACAGGGTTTCATCCGCCCACCCCGTCTACCCTGTGTCCCGTCACGTTGCTGTCGGTGTGTGTCGGACTCGACTTGTCTGTCGGTCCACCACTATGTTGCTGTCCCGACCGTCCCGCTACCGGCCGGTGTAGTAACCCCGCCCCCCGCTCCCCATTCCCTCTCTCCGTACGGGACCGCAATGATTTAGAAGTTCAGGAATCCCACGTGACGTCACCGGGAGGGTGATGTAATGCTTCTGTAAATAGAACGTATTGTAATCCCGCTCCAGTCCAACGTGGTTCCTCTCCGGAGCGCCGCTTGTGCCTCTCTACTTGTAGGTAAGCCTCCGCAGTTTACTTTCATTCACAAAACTTTAAATATAAAAACACCAAGCAGCACGCGCTCCCGTCGCGCTGAACACAGCCTGCTGAATTTGTCTTTTATACGTTCTTCTTTTTTTTTTTTTTTAAATAATGTTTTACGCTAAAGCTGGAAAGAGTTAGCGGGGAAGTTTTTTTGGCTAGCTGTCCCAGTGAAGTCTCATCACCAGGCGGACGGGTTGAGCGCGAGTGTCTATTTGGGGGGTGTGACAGCACTCTCCGTACAGCTGTGCCGGGCTTGTTTATGAGTCGAACAGGTTGCTTTACGGAGCCGTAGGAAAAAGGAGGCACACCGGCATGTTCTGGAGGCACGTACAGGCGCTGACCGCCCGCCTGCCGGAGGAGTCTGCTGGTCAGAACCGCTGCCTAATTTGAGCCGAACGAGCTCCAAGCCGGCGCGAGCGCTTCGCTGTTGACATTCATCCATCAAACATGGCAACTTTGAGAAGTAGTAAGTGGCTAAAGTTAACTCATTTTTAGGATATTGTAGAGGATTCACAAGCACAGGTGGTTTTAAAAGTTGTGTGTTTGTGTGTGTGTGTGTGTGTGTGTGTGTATTATGTCATTCACCATCACTGCTGTGATGATCACACGAGCCGTGACAGAGCAGGAGGCGGGAATAAAGTCTTACAATTGAGCTGCCTCAAAGATATAATTTTTTTTTCAAAACAGACATTAATCCGTCTTGAATTGGCAACATGTTGCCTGGTCTGTTGTCGGATTTATGTATTAAGGATGACGTCATTCTGCATTGATGTAACCACTCTGACAGACGGTTTAGCTGAAAATGTGCTGAGTCTGCTCATCTTGTGGAAGTGCTGCCGAAGAGAGCGCAGGGAGGTCAAAACTGTCGATAATCATGAGAGTCTCCAAACAAACTGTCTGTCTGTTTATCTCTGAAATATCACATGATGAACCACCAAGACCCGCAGGAAAGGCTGCACGCTGTAAATAGCAGTTTCTTCAAAACCGTCCGTCTTTTCCAACTGATTTTGTAAAAATGTCTGCCTATAGTTGTTGTGTTGTGTACACTTGCTTGCTCTTTCTGTTTTGTAACACAAACACACACACACACACACACACTCTCATACACACGCATACACACCTATGAAGTCACCTCTACTTGCCAGGGGTTGGAAAATGGGGGCTGAGGCAGGTTCAAACCTGTCAGGAGGAGGCCTAAGGTGCAGCCCTCCCTCTGCAGCCTCCCGCCCTCATTCCTTCTCTCTTCCATTCATTGTGTCCTCCTCCTTCTCTCTCTCTCTCTCTCTCTCTCTCACTGCCACTTGCCCTTTCCATTCCCTTCTCCATCACCCTAATGTCACTCTCCACCCCCACCCCCCCACACACACACACACACATACACACACTTTCCATTTCATATGGAAGCATGTACTCTTGCCCTCGCTCCTCTCTTTAGCTCTCACTCTTTCCCATAACACCAGGACCCACTTCACTGTCATCTCAGCGTTTTCCACCCGTACAAACCCGAAACTTCAGAGCGTGTGTGTACCTGCGAGTGAGTGTCCGACGCGCCTCTCATCTCCGCCCTGAAGATTTCTCGATGCCTTCCCACTCCTCTCTGACGATATCAGTACTGTAGGACGATGAGAAGTCAATTAACCCTGTTGACCCCCGGGTCCTCTCTGCCAGTGTGTGAGTCTTCTTTGGGGACGCTCAGCTCGGAGGAATGCCTGAGGGCAGGGAGACAAAGGTGTCTTCCTTTGCTGTCAGTGGAAATGAGGGGCCAGCAGTAGTAGCACTTAAAATAAGTCATAGTTACGTCCCCCCAACAATGGGTTGATATCTCCACTGAAGAGCTTAGTGGGTCAAGCCTGTGTTAGCACTGCATGTAGGTTTATCATGTGTTGATATTTTTACCCTATGATGCTATTATTTATATGCTATGCATGGTGAGAACGTATCCTTTCATCACACTGGTATTATTAGCTGATGCCCTGGTGAAAGCCTAATTGTAGGCTCAAGCGATTGCACTACACTTAGCACGTTGCTACCTAATAACCATGAAAAGTAAAGACCACGATACTGTAAGACCTTGATGGTGCTCACATGTTATTAGTAATGTGTAATGAGTAGTTGTTTGTGTCTTAGTTCTTGTCCTAATAAAAATGACTACCTACAGTATACAGCAATGCTGTCAGAACCCAAGACCGCTGCACTCCCGCTGGCACCAAAGGGATCATTTTCCTCGAGATAATGTTGTGTCTCAGGGTGAAACATCCATCATCTACCTCATTACACCCCGCTTTCACAATAAAATGTGATAATAGGAGGATAACTGTATCATGCAAGCTCAGTGCGTGATTTATGTGGGGGCATTGTCTCTCTGTAAATAAAAATAGAGCACAGAGAACTACGGGCTTCCTGCCGAATGAAATCATCGCACAGCGACTGTGACCGGAGAGACGGAGCGCAGTTCCCAACATACAGCGTGATGAGGTTGCAGGTTAATGTGTTGTTCTTGCTTCTTTTTGTTTTCCAGGAGTGTGTGACATGAATGACAAACAGGACAGGCCTTATGAGTGCGGCGCCCCGGGCTGCTCTCAGGTCAGTTGGATACAGTATGTGTGTGTTGCACCTGTAACGTAACAACTATAATGAAAATTACGTTGTAGGAAAAAATATCATTATCGTTTTCAAAGTAGAAGCCTAACAAAAACTAAATCATGTATTGTAAGTGAAATAAAATGCTTTAACATTGTAGAAATGTCATTGTAACTTTATTTTTATTATTAATTGTGGATTAACTGAACAATATGTACTTGGTCTTTGTATGCTGGGAAAACAGAGTGGACACTATTTATTTCCAGGCTGATAACAATAGGATTTTTAAGATTAAATGTTTGATTTGATACATGACATTGAAAAGGAAAGTCTAGTGTAGAATTATAACTGAAACAAGAGTAAAAATAAGGATTAGAAAAACAAATGTAAAGGCAAAAATTTGAAGATAAAGATTTTTTTCAATATATTTATTTCCGTTCAAGTATCACCCGTAGTGAATATTAAACTGCTGGCTAAGACCGTTATGACTGATTAGTCAGCTGTAAGGGGCGTCGGCTTGGTTTAACTGAACATCTCATCCCATGTGTCATATCGTACAGCTGCACGCATCTCTTCATGTCTTTCTCACTCTGTCGTTGTGCTGCAGCGCTTCCAGTTAGAGGAGCATCTGATCATCCACAGACACAAGCATGAGATGACCCTGAAGTTCACCTCCATCAAGACGGATACGGCTTTTACAGGTGAGGGGGCACGCAAAAAAACCCCACATATTGCTTGTTCTCTGTCTTCTACATGTTTTGCTACTGAGACGTGCCACATGTCAGTCAGGTCAGCTGTTGTCTGGCTGCATGTGTGTGTGGTGAGTGACCTCTTTTCAGGATGAGTGCTTGATGAAAAAATGATGGCGCTACGTTATACAGTATGAAATCAGATAAGCTCGATACAGGCTTCTTTCCCTCAGATAGCCTCCGCTGCTGCTCATGTTGCAACATGTATAGTATACTCCATCAGATTAGACCAAACATACCGATAACGCCATCAGTGAAGACCCACTTTGATTTAAAAACACAGGCAGGAGGGGTGCAGGGGTCAGCACAAACCTTCTTAAATATCTTACTTATTATTTATTATTATTGCGATATTGGGCAAAGTAAAGGGGGCAGGAGTACAAGAGGAGCAGAGAATCTGGTGGGAGAATTGAGACGTTGCTACCCGGCACAAAACCCCAGTTTGTTACTGTGTGCACCGGGGTTTAACAATATATTAGTTTGCTGATGAATTAATGAACAAATATTTACCAATATCAGATGGACAGTAAGTGTCATTTATTTCACATACTGTAAATATACCACAGTAGATACGCAACAATTTGTTATTACAGACAAATCACAATCACAAAGATATTTGGTTTAATGTCATAAAATACAGAGAAAAAGCAGCAAATACTCACATTTGACAAGCTGGAACCAGAGGTTTTGCAATTAATTGGTTTCATATTTCAAAACCAATTTTTAAAGTTTTTAATCTTCCTCGTTCTTTAAAGCTGCATTCTTCCCACAAGTGAATAGCAAAGGGATCTCCTGTTGAAAGAGCTGGTAACCCAAAGATAATTTAATTTTCATGGGCTGTATTTGTATGGAATGAATTTAGCCTCAATATAATTTGTAAATGTGTATTACATGATTTGTAATAATGCTGTATTAATGATGCCAAACAATGAACCCCCTAACCTGTCTATTGTTTTTAACTTTATTTATGTGCTTTCTGGGGTACCAAAGCTGTAACCATGTGTCTCAGACTTTGCGAACAATAGACAGGGGAGGGGGGTTTCATTTTGGCAGCATGAATGTGCTTTTTGCCTGGATTGGCTGTTTTCCCAGCAGAAGAACAACTCTACCACCTGGCAGTAGCTTATTTAAACCATATATTTACATTTATAGATTACTGCATAGAGTCTGTGGTTGGTAAAATGTACGAGTTCTAATCGAGGGGCGACAAGCTATTCTGTCTATTAAGAAAAATGAAAACACAAATACGCCGAAAGCCCTGATGTTTTCCACCAGCACTTAGGCGCAGCATGCATTCACAAATCTGTGGAGCTGTGACCAGCGGTAATAAAGTCTCAAAATCCTGAAAGCAAAAGTAACCTGAACCATGCGTCACATGAGACTTTTGTATGCGCAGGAAGCTGTTTGAAAGCGAAAAGGATCAGATCTGAGAATTTTAAGTTCAAAATCTGTCAAATATTTTCAAATCTTGTTATTCAGTTATGAATCTTGTTGTTCAGTTACAAATCATGTAATACACATTTACAAATCATATTGAGACTATATTCGCTATATTCCCTAATTTTGTGTCCCATGATAATCTGCATGCTTCAGATGCTTTTTGCAATTGCAAAAATAAGAATTAGGACAGAAATGGCTTTCAGAAACGTCCTTGTGTGCACTGCATGCAACAACAAAGTATTGATGCTGTGGTTCTTACTCCAATGAGACATTAAATAAAACACATATGCCCCTGTTAAATTTCAAAACTAATGACCGTGTAGCCAGTAATCTGAGACACGTTTTTGCTGCAATATACTAATCCAGTTGCACGTCACAGCTTTAACGTAAATGTAAAAGCCTTTACATCGCTAATGAAGGATGGGTGCATAATGAGTAGCGTCACCAGCCCACCTTTTATTTCTGTTCCACCGCCATGATCCAGAGTTTTGGTCAGTGCACTGTCATGGGACACTGTCTGTAACCATAGAAACAGCTGCCTGTCTCGACATAAACATCAGCATGACATCTAACCTCTCCAGTCTCTCCATATGCACCTCTTCCCCACCCCTCGTCCTGCAGCTTGTCACGCCTCCTGCAGGAAATCTCATGTCAAAACAAAGAGCCCCGCTGACCGTTGACCCCTGCATGTTTAGACGGCTCTGAGAGACAGACTGATGTTATCACAGAGAGGAGACTTGTTTCTCCTCTAGACATTACAACTTATTTAGGAGCAGCGATACATGAACGTTTATTACTTTTAAACCTGTCTCCCTGTTTTTTTGTGTATGTATTTGTATGTAATGCTTCCAGACCAGACGCCGACGCCAACCCGTTTTTTGCAAAACTGTGAAGAGGTCGGCCTGTTCAAGGAGATAGAGGAAGAGTTTCTTCAAGCACAAGAAGAGGAAAATAGCAAACAGGTGAATTCTACAGGAAAATATAAACCAAAATGAAGCATAATTTCTAATCTTTTAGAAATCTCCCAAAAGGACCAGAAGGCAAGAATCAAGACACAATGCCGACTGTTGCTGATAGGTGTTTGCTTGTGCGGTCTGTCAGGTTAACGTTTTGAGTGACACTTGAATGTGAGGGAGATAAAAGCAGTCAGAACCAATTAGACGACCGCAGATATCTGACCTGCCTCGATGAAAGACACACCAGGCGATCACATTCTCCCCTGTAAATTAAACAGCTAGACATTAAACACAAGCACGCAGACACGCACACCTAAACAAATGTATGCACGCACACACGCACGCACGCACACACACATCAAAATCACCTCAGATCACAAAACACTCACTGAGTGAAAGCAGATACGACCACGTGGGTTCAAAGTGGTACCAGCTGACTGTCTCCCCCACTTCTCCCCACAGACGCTTTCTCACAACGGGTCGTCATGTGTGAACCAGCAGCAGCTCAAACCCCAGCTTCGGCTCCAGCACCCGCCCCAGCCTCAGCACCCACATCCCCAGCCATCGCTGCACCATCCCCAGACCCATCCCCTGCAGCATCCCCAGCCTCATGCCCCCTTGATGGGCCCTAGCTGCAGCCTGGCTGCCCAGCAAGCTCTGTCCTGCTCCCAGTCTGGATCAGTCATCACCCAGGCTCCTTCCACTCTCACACACTCAGGGTGAGTATGGCCGCACACACACACACACACACACACACACAAAGACATCCGAATACACAGACATAGTAATGCTTATACAAAAACATTAATGTACACACACACACACACACACATCTTTCCTTTTAATGTTGCCTTTTTCTCTCTCTCTCTTTCTCTCTCTTTCTCTCCTTTACCCTGTCTCGCCCATTCTGTTTTTGGATGTATTATAACTCATTCTGTCTGGCACAGACTGGCATTTCCCCCTGCATAATTTATCACTTCACTAATGAAGTGAGGCAAAGTAAGGGGAAAAAATCAGACATCAATTTACTGAGAGAACAAAGTAAGAGATGGAGAACCGCTGCACAACACCCACTCAAACTCACTGACACTACCCACCCTGCCACCCAAATACTGCCTCTGTCATGTCTGTTAAGACTCAGAACCAGACTGGAGTCTCTCAGCGCCTGTGCTGCTTCCATGGCTCCCTGGTTATCACCCAGTTCAGATTAGAGGACTTCCTGTCTTTCATCTGACCAGCAGCTGCTCTTTCTCTTCCTGACATTTCAAACTTTGGATTTGGACTCATGTCCTCTGAATCAGCTATCTGAGTAC
Organism: Nannoperca australis; assembly: GCA_036023655.1. Lineage (NCBI taxonomy): Eukaryota > Metazoa > Chordata > Actinopteri > Centrarchiformes > Percichthyidae > Nannoperca > Nannoperca australis. The sequence goes on along the minus strand of JAVQJD010030176.1, from coordinate 15,558 downwards.
ATGTTCATATACTGTGGGTTTAATGAAAACATCCACACCAAGTTTACTTGCAGTGTTTGGTTAGAATGTTTGTATTGTAATATTTTAGCCATGTCAAATTTAAAATGTATTCAATTATCCACTGATTAAAACTCCATATGACTTCAGGCAAGGAAAATTATAACATTGTAGTTGACAATATGAGCAATGTACGTCCAAATGTCGTCTTATGAACACCTTAACTTCCTTCATTGCTTACACTTCAATTTCTTTCAGCGCTTCCATTTTTAACTGCCTTTTTTCAGCTTCTTTTGCTTATTGTAATTCTACTGCCACTTCGACTTCTTTCAGTATTTTAACTATTTCAAATGTTTTAACTGCAAATCTTCATCAGCGAAAACACACTTAATTTATTTATTTTTTCAAGAAAAGTTCGTTTTTTTATTGTTTTGTCTGCTGGTCATAGTTATCACCTAATAAATGAAAATGAGCAGTTTTATTATTACATTTTATGCCTTTCTTTAGAGCGTAGACAGTAGAGACCGACAGGAAAGAAGGGGAGATACAGACATGCAACAACGGTCTCCAGCCGGACTCGGACTCAGTTGACATTATGAATACATTGCCAGTGCCGTAAACCCCCAGTGTCACCAGGACGCCTCACATTTGTAGCACTGTTCTTAATATTTTGGAGCCTAAGGAGGAACCTCAAACCTATAATTGACTTCTCCATGCAACACATATTGTAGACAGACAGCCTCTGTCAGTTCTCTGCGGTTCAGTAGCATCAAGGTACCAGTGTGCAGAGAGCTGACAGTGGATTATGGTACAGTAAATAAATGCCAGCTGAATCCAGACAGCATGTTAGTCAGTGAAACCAGCTAAGTGTCGCTAAATGAACCATAGATCGGGCGTCTGACTGTTTCCCTTCGTGTTTACCACCGGTTTCCATAGCGACCTGCTCTCTGAGTGTCTGGCTGTTGGCCCGGTAGAACTGTTGTGGTTACGTTAGGAAATGCTGTTTTGGTTTGTCTGTACTTTGTTGTATGTTAAACGAGGCCGCATACCCCAGATTCAGCGATGACATCATTGCCGATGACCTCAGCGCGGCCGCCGAGGCCCACGCTGTCCGATTGGCTGAGAGCCAGAGTGGTTAGGTCAGCACATGGCACCCTGGGTCTCTACATCCCCCGCTGTGATCCCAGAGCTTCTCTCCTCCCTCTCAAGCTGTCACTTTTTTCCATATCTCTGTTTTCTTTCACTTTTGTCACCTCATAGTTCCCATTATCATTTATTCACCTCAAACATCTGTTTACACCTTTTTTCTACAACATTTAGATTTCTTTTTCATTTTGTTCAGATTTGTGTTTTTCACCCAAATCACAAAATAGCATATTTTCTCACTTACTCGATTTGTAGCTATGCAGATAGTTTTGGTTTTATGTGTTTCCACCTCTGAGATTTCTTCCTCCACCCAGTGTTGCCAGACTTGACAGACACCAAATAGTCAAATCAGAACCTAAAACCTGCATTTGTTCTAATAGTTGATAGGGATTTTTTTTTTTTTGGCAGAAAGTAGTTCCAAAGAAAACTGTTCACAGTGAGGTACAGGGATTATACAGCGTAACTGCGACATTGTTTCTGAAAAGAAACAATGTTTGGGTGGAGGCAGAAATCTCTCAGACGAATAGCTCAAATCCTGGACACAGAAAGAGTCCAGATAATCCTTTTTTTCTCCCACAATTTGGGCTAATTGATCCCTTAAAACCACTGGTAGATTTTAACCATATCCCTCTTCTATCACCCATTTGATTCATGTCATCCATTTATCCATCCCTAGTTTTCACTTTGACCTTTTTTTAATCATATCAATTTATATCAGTCTCACCTCCATCTGCCATTAAGACCCGGCTATAAATGTTTCAACTTGCACCTCTCGCTGAACCCGGATTAGTGAAACTGTAGCTGTGGATAGCTCTCCTTCATGACCCGTCCCTCTCTCTCTCTCTCTCTCTGTGGCTGACCACAGGCCAGTTCCCGGGCCACTGTCCTCCCTCCTGCACATGCGGAACAGACACAGACAACCGCTGCCAGCCTCCTTACCTGGCACCCTGCCCGACCCCGCCATGCAAGGGGCATCTGCGCAGCACATGCCCGTAAGTATGGGAGACCGGTTTCTCCCACACATACATTTGCATTCAGACATGTGTGCATTATGATTTATAGATGCAGGTATAATGGCCAAAGTAGTCAAGATCCCAGAGTTAGAAATATTCATGGCTGACAGAATAATTCACTTCACACTTGGGTATGAATTAATCACAAGTGTCGAACTCCAAATGGATGTGACCTTGAGGTTATGTATGTGCTGAAGCTTTTTCTTGTCGTGGTTGAAAGGTTATTTTCCTGTCAACTCTTTCCCCCGTCTTCAGATAGAGAAGCAGATGTCCTGCGTAATGGGTATACCAGGTCCGGTACACAACCCCTCCTGCTCCTCGCCTCAGGTACTGACCAGTCAGTTTCAAGCACTGATATTTTCTTCCCGTTTTTGTGGATTATTCCTCTCGTCTCTGCCAATAACATTATGCTTTGTCAAAGACTGTCTGTATGAGAACAGCATATATTACAATCTATGACGACATAAAGTGCATACACACAATACTGCTGGACCACTGGTGGCTCTGGTGACACTTGTTTGCTTACTGTTGCAGATGTATATGAGAACATTTATACCAATATGAAGCTACCACCAGCAGCTGGTTAGCATATCTTATTTTAGCACAAAGATGTCAAAGCTACAGCTAGCCTGGCTCTGTCCAAAGTTATGAAAACCCTCCTACCATCACCTCTAAAGCTCATTTACATGTTATGTTTAATTGTTTAATAAGTTTTTTAAAAAGTGTAAAATCTAAAATTCGCCGTTGTACAGGGGGTTATGCGCCAGACTATTTCTTTGCTCGGAGCATTAACTTCCTGGAATGTCCGCTCTCAGAGCCAACAAACAGTTTAGCAAAACCCCGTAAAACATCCAAATGTTGTCTTTGTACTTGTTTTTGTACAGATTATACAAATGATTGTGAATAACGTGAGCATTAGAGTTGCTGGAAGGTGGATTTTTTTACCTAAAGAAAGAGCCATGCTAGTTGTTTTCCGTTTCCAGGTTTTATGCTAAGCTAAGCTAACCGGCTTCTGGCTGTAGCTTTGTATTTGCTTTATATTTAACAGACAGATATGAGAGTGGGATCAAGCTTCTCATCTAACTCTCCACCAGAAAGCAAATAAGTAGATTTCCCAAAATGTCAAACTATTCTTTTAACTTTCTTTTAAAACTCTTTTATTATTTCACTATTCTTATTTCATCTCATGCTCTGCCTCACACTCTGCCTTTTACCTTGCTAATCAGGATAGACAGGAAACAGAGAGTAACTCTACTGTAACTCTTAAACACATGCACACACACAGGTCCACACCACAGGAAGTCACAATCTACATACTCTCTCTGGCTTTCTTGCTTGTTTTATTTTCCTTGTGTCTACATGCTTTCAATCTCTGCCTTGTAAATGTTACATTTCCTCTTTCTAGGTGTATGTATTATGAATTGTTAAATATATGTGTGCTATCAAAAGCAACTTCAAAGGGAAAACTGTGAAATCGCCGTGCGTCCACACACACACACACAGGTTATGACTTCATGTGCAGAGCTTGTATATAGAGTAGCAAATGAAAAGTGGTTTCAGGTTTCAGAGCAGCTCAGGTCACAGGTTTAAATCTGAATCCTTTCTTCTTCACACACACACACACATACACAGCAATTTTTTTTTATTCCACTGTAATCTAGTCTCGTCAGGGTTTTTGTTTTGCATTTTTACGGTGTGAAACAGAACTCTGCTTCTGTAGAACCACAGAAGGTGTATTAACATGCCTCCGTTGTACAGTAACTCCACACTCAGCCGAAGTGAAAAGTAAACGTTTAACAAGTGGATCAGTGTTTCATGTACAGTTTCGTGTCTTCATTCACTGATCCGTCCAGACAGAAATATCAACGTGGTGTGTCATCCGGGCCAAGGAGATCCATGATGTAATCACAGGCCCCAGTGTCAGGGTGTTTCTATGTAGTAAACAGAACTGAAATACTCGTGTCCCGTCCTGTTCAGAGAGTGTGTGTGTGTGTGTGTGTGTGGCTGTGAGTGTGTGTTTGACTGGCTGGCTGGTAAAGCTGGCACAGGCAGCTCGGTGACCTCATCCTTGGCACCCGCTAAATGTGCTCCCTTTTTTTCGAAATTGAATGGTTGAAGGGGGTGGGGGGGGGAATCTGCTCCTTCTCTTAAAGAAATATTGTGTAACAGCGTTGCAGATAGCAATATTGCCGGGGGGAGGGGGGGGGGTGATGTCATGCTTTAAACATGACCTCTCCCTCTCCTCTGCTGAGTGTAGGAGAAAGGAGAGAGGAGGTTTAATTTAGCTCTTACAGTCTGTTTAGTCAGATGATACGCGGGAATGATAAAGTGTGAAGGTATCAAGCTGCAGATGGCAGCATTTATTGGAGCACATTAACTCTCTTATCTACAGTTGTTTCACGGTTGCGGATGATTAGGTGAAATGGCGATGATGGACCGAGTGTGGGACTGTGGCTGAGGGCAGTTATCGTTAGACTTTTGAGACATTTTGCTACCTAGAGGTAGGATACTGTGGGAAGTGGCTGCGTAGGCTAATATGACCTGAGGTGGCCTGTAGGTTAGGAACTTATCTGCTGTTACTATTTTAGCTGCTGTTGTGGGTCAAACTCACCCCCACCCACTGTGAGAGAGATGGAAAATGTTTTTGTGTAATCATGAGCTCTTCATATATAGTGTTTAGTTTAACACATGTCAACGCAAACGTGCTTTAATAACCCTGTGGATACATAGTGACAGTAGCAGGCAGTATTTAAATGAAACTGCATGTGAAATATGTGTTTGTTTAGTATTTAGTTTTGTTTAAGATACTTATGGAAACAGGGTTTGTGTATTTATAGGGGAAATTAAAATAAGTCATATGTATTAGGGTGGTGAATTTTAAAACCTATACTTATACTTAATACAATAAAGCTGGCTTAAATATGTAATATATTCCTGTACAATCTTAGCCATGGAATTTGTAAATGGACTGATTGTCTCCAATAGACAAGAGTTATCTCAGTTTACTGAATATAGCCAGCAATTGATTTAACCTGTTGTAGAGATTTCAGAATTGCAAAGCTAATTATCAGCCTCTAAAGTTACAACAATCTCAACTGGGACACCTTTGATTTAAGGGTGACCTCTCGCCAGAGGTTCAGGAGTAATGTTGGAGATTACGGGCAAGTAGAGTAGGTTTAAGGGCTTTGTGGAACATCTAGATCCAAGCCATAAAGGTGCCATATCCAATCTTCACTGTGCTTCAAAAAGACATGTCCATTCTCTGCCTGTAAAGGCCCACTTGCATCTTTAATAACAAAGATACAGTTGAAGAGGGTGGCAGAATCTTATTATTAAGTTATTTTACACAACCCCAAATGCATATAGGCCCAGATGAATTTAAGTTGTCTTTAATTCACTGATACATTTGCAACAACCCGCTATTCACTGTCCCTGGGGACATCTTCTTATGTCCTGTTATACTAGGTTCACCGGCCTTTGAGATATCTGAGAGCTGAGTGTGGATGTCTGTAACATTCCTAGAGGCCATAATAAACTGAGAAGGAATGTACAGTTCAGATGAGAGGATGTGAAAATATACAAGTTATAATGAGAAGTTCAATTACTGAGGCTCCACTGTGTTTATCTTTCTTAAAGAAATGACATGTACAGCTCTTTGTCTCTGAGTGTAGAACTGGCTTGCTGCCAAAATAATGCTAAAAGGATCTTTTGTTCATAACATGATAAAAATAATAAAACATTAAAATAGTTCAAAGTCAAAGCTGCTTTGAGGTGTAAAAGGTTAAGTTTTGTAAATGGGTTCTTATAATATTTTAATCATACATCAGCTGGACCTTCTGCACATCATCTGTCACTATGGTGATTTGTAGCTGGTCTTTAATGTTTTATACTTTTATATAATACTATATATTATGTATACTTTTTAGTGTACACCTGTGTATATATTTTTATCTTTTTATCTCCACTCAGAGATCCAAACAGACCCTGGGCCATCATTTCCAACAGCACCACCCAGGCATGGTCGCCGTCAACAACCCCGTGACATCCATGGGTCACATGATGGACATGATGCCACAGCGTCATCAGGCGCCTCCACTACAACACCCCCATCACCCTCCTCATCATCATCATCATCATCATCATCCTCATCATCCACAGCTTCCAGCTCCACCCCTTACCTACCAGCAGCGATGCCATGCTCCATCTCCGCAGCATCTGGGAAGCTCCCACAGCCACCAGCTTCACCAGTCAGGGAACGCGCCGCACGCTCAGGCTCACCAGTCACCGCCTGTCCATCTGCACCAGGGCTCGCCTCCCGCTGCTCCCCCGTCTGTTCCAGCACAGGTATGATGCTTTATATACACCTGACCTCTTCTTTCTGCCTTCCGACACAGTGCGGTTACTTTTAAAATCTTTGCTTTTTGGTATGCAGTTATCCCCAGTTGCACCGCAGATGCAGCCCTCCCAGTCATCCCACTCCCAGCATGCAGTGCAGGCAGGTAGCTGCAGCGGTGGTGGTGGAGGGGGAGGAGGAGGAGGAGGAGGTGGCAACCGTCGCAGGAGGACAGCAGACCATGACCCCGACGAGCGCAGGCAGAAGTTCCTGGAACGCAACCGGGCTGCAGCCACCCGCTGCCGACAGAAGAGGAAACTGTGGGTGTCGTCGCTGGAAAAGAAAGCGGAGGAGTTGACGCATACAAACCTGCAGCTCCAGGTGGGACACACTCGGACAAGTACGCACAGAAACACGAGCTACACTTCAGGGATACTTAGTGTTTCTGTTTGCTTCCAGAACGAGGTGACGTCACTGAGGTCGGAGGTGGGTCAACTGAAGCAGATCCTGCTCACCCACAAGGACTGTCCTGTCACCGCCCGGCAGAGAGAGGCACAGGGGTACCCCAGTGAGTAAAACCCCCTATCCTGCACTCTCCCCCCCTCTCACCAGCTTTTCCAGATGCCTGACAACAATCATCTCCATCCACCACTGAGGGTGTAATTCAGACAGCTTAAACCTTGTACGTGCACATAAGGGAATACCCCATGGTAACATTTAGTCTGGTTCTGACAAACCCCCCCTCAGCACACACAGGGACCTTAAACTGTATCTTACAAACTGCAACTAAACAGCACTTAAAGAGTAGAAACTCTGCTTTTAACCCCGTAGTCTCCAAATATTGGTACATGCACTTTTATTCCTATGGAGAGCCAATCAGGGGAAAGCACTGCACTCTTTACTCTCCATTTAAAGGAATGTATTTTTCTTTGTCGTTTTCATTCTCATTTAATGAACCAGATCTTCATGGTATTCGAAATACTCTGGAGTGCAATGCAATACTCTGGCATTGGCTATTTTGCCTCGCATGAAGCTAGCTTGGAACAAAAAGTAGACCATGCCCATCTTGCACTCCAGATAGGCTAAAGTTAATGTTCAACTGTAATTTAACCTGTACGTGACCTAACATTAAAGATATTGAAAAGATACTGCACCTTGTGGCTTAAATGAAAGCAGCCATTACGTTAAAGTGTTGAGCTTCAGAGAACAAAGATGGATGCAATATTGGCATGTGTTATATTCGTATATTTCTATTGCTGTCTTTTTACCTGTATGTACAATATTCATTTGTTAAAATAAAAGAGATATTTTCCTTTAATATGAGCCGTAGTGGGTGTTTTATTCATTTGCATGCATATGCTCACAAACCCCCGCTCACAGAACGGACAGTCCACACATGGGGATCAGTGACTTTGATTGACAGCTGTCTCTGTGTCCAGCTGCAGGGGTGAGCCCAGGAGGAAGTCCCACCCCTGTAGGTCCTGGGTCTCATCCGCAGGCCATCCAACACAACAGCATCTCCACCTCCTCAACGGCTGGAGGGGACACAGGGCACGACCCTCAGCCTGGACGCTAGCCCTCGCCACTGAGAGGAGGGGGCGGGGCTGGATGGCTGAATCCCACCAGGCTGAATTAACTTTTCGTAACTTCGCTAAAGTCTCACTCAGCTGTGGATCCATGTCTCTTTACATTGTAGATGGAGTACTGAACTGGATAGGTCAATTTATAAATCCATGTGAACACTGAGGTATTATTCAACATTATTATCATCTTTCCTGGTTGGGGAGGAGACCAGAACCACATACTTATACATTTCCATAACAAAAATGACCTTTCCTGAAACCCTTGTTAAGAACTGTGATGGTTACGTGGCAACTGGGTGCTGTGTTTATTCAGAAAATGCCAATCTAACTGTTGCCTGCTACACACTGATTATGCACATAGACGTCTTTTCAGTATCTTTTGCTCCTATATCTTGCACTAATTTAATATAAGCAAAGCCTATATATTAGTTTTATATTTCTAACTGAGAATCTGTGAGTGCTTTATGCCTTCTCTTTGATGCAGAGGCAGCTTGTCAAAACTATGTATTTTTCTACAAGTAATTCAGACAAAAACATTTTATTTTAAGATTTCGAAATCAAACCCACATCTGGAGTTGGAAAGCCATTTAAACATGATTGTACAATTGTTCCTTTTGGGCACTTTTTAACTGCCCTAAAACACAAAACAGCTATAAACTGCACCTCATGTCTCAATCTTTTTCGGTTAATAAAAAACACTTATTCTGGTATTTCCTTGTGTTTTTTTAATTATCCTTTTAGAATCTTTTTTTAATGCAAAGTCTGTCAGACTTTTTTGGATGCAGTAAGCCAGTGGTTGTGAGCAATAATGTTATCTTTATGTTTGTTTTTGTACATACAGTATGGTGTAGTCTGCCATCTAGTGACTGGTTTTGTTAGTGGTAGATGACCATAATAACCAGAGTGGTCAGCAAAATAAGTAATAACCTATTTTTTGTTTGAGCAGCGCAAAGACTGTTTGTTAATATATAATACACGAAGAAACATTTAAAATGGTCTTTTGGCTTTTATTTCATTGTTTAGTTTGTCTGACTGTATTTACCATCAGTAAAGGAACATTTAAGGACTTCATTTTGGTACCAGCTGTAAATAACCAGATGTTTTTATGTGACAACCTTTCTGTTCTGACATGGTGATATGAAAATGTGCATGTGTGTGCGATTTGGACTAAGTGTGGGAGGCACTCCACCCTGTCTACTCAAAGAAAGGGACTGCTTAACTATTGCCAGACCTCATCTTGACACGCATGCAAAAGCATGGATGCACATTGACACACTCACACACACACACACGCTTCTTGGACATACTCTTGCTATTATCTTCCCCAGCCTCACACATTGTTCAGGTCTCCTTCTAAAGCACTAATCATCATTTTCAGAGGTAAAAAAAATCAGATTAATTGCTCCACATTTTAAAATACAAATAATATATTAGGTTAAAAACTAATATTAGAAGTCAACAGCAAGTGACCCGTTTTGATAAAAGTATCCTAAAACATGTATAGTACCACTCACATGATGAATGATGGTATTTCTGAGCAACATGACCTGTGTGACCTGCTTGGCCGAGGCATATGATGAGTACGTTGTATGAGTAAAAATAAAAGGGTGACACACCCTGCAGTTCAGTGGGTTAATGCAAGTAATGTGTAAGAATCTTATTTTTATAAATGTATATAAAGAAACATCTCTAGAAATATAATCCCCTTGTGCTTTACATTACCAGCGGCTTAAGTAAACGATATTTGAAAGCCACAGAAATAGTAGTAGTCTGTTATAAATCATTCACAAACACTGAAATGACAAATCAGTCACATTACTTGGGATTGTACTTCTTCGTGTAATGCAGAATTAGATATAAAAGTTTAAAACATGTTAGATGTGATACAAAACACGTGTTTTTCTTCCCCTGCCAGCCAGCAGCCATCATTACACACTATACAAATATGAGACAATATGATGTCTATGAACTCAGTATTAGCACCGTAGTTGAAATCAGTGATCAATCATTCGTTCGCACTTGCAATCACAACAAATCACACATTTAGAAACACTCGCAGGTGCAAGGAAATGAAAGAGGAAAGGCGCACAGCAGGAAGAGGAAGTCAGAGGGATTGGACTTCCTCTGGTGTCTGAAAAGGCACTGATGAGCTCAGCTGTTCTATTGTCACTTTAAATGTTTTTCTTGTGGTCAAGAGAAAAACCAAAACACAAAGGGGTGGGATAGTTGACTTGGTTTGTTCACAACCACAAACGCCGCAGTGTTTCTCTGTTCTAAAGGCTAGGCCAACGATTGCAGCACAAACCAACTGACAAATCTTCCTGTTGTACAGTGTCAAAATGTCTCTCTAGTCAGAGAATCTCTGCATGTCACTGTCTCTGCGAACACTGCTGCTGTCCAGAAAGCGCTCACAGGGAAACTCAATGAGGTCTCCTTCCTCAAGTGGTGCGAGTCGCGCTGGCCGACTGCTCTGGTAGCTGGTGAAGTCAGTGGACACCGAGGCCGTGGCCACGGTGGGGCGGAACGGTCGCCTGGTGGAGTACATGTGGCGCACGTGCACGGCCGACTTTCTCCTCTGCAGCCTCCTCCTCAGGCTCCGCCCCAGCCAGACCCCGCCAATGACGAGCAGCAGCACGACGTTCCCGGCCAGCGTGGCCACCGTCACCAGCTGGAGGTCAGAGGTCAGCAGGCCTCCGCGGCTGAAGCCCCCGGCGAGGGTGACCAGCCCTGCACAGTGGTCGCGGGGTGCAACCTGACACACGGATCCCCCGACTACTCCCTCCACGCACACCACGTAGGTCACGTCTGAGCTGAGCTCGCGAAGGGTTACGGAGCGAGCTGCGCCACGAGTGTAAACATAGCGGGGGAAACGATCCGGAGTGCCAAACCGGTCAAACAGGATCCGGTAGCGGACTTCATCGAGCCCAGGCTCGGGTCCTGGTGTGTAGCGGTGATGATCCCTGGTGGTCCAGTAGACGGTGACAGCACTGGATGTCACTTGATCCACTGAAACGTTAGTGATGAAATGGCGGTTGAACACACAAGGATCTGTGATTAAAGGGAGTTCCTTCTCCTGATCGGACCTCAGAAGATCAAACTTCCCCCTTGACTGGCCCGGAGGGGTGGTGGTGAGCCCCGTGTACACACCAGTGCTGTTTCTGTCCTGGTTTCCGACATGACTCGGCGTGGAAAAAGCTGGTGGATCGGTTCTAGAACTGACATTTGACCTTCGTCTCCCTTTGGCCCGTTTCCCAGTTGCCACTGCAGCATGCCGTGACCTTGGGCTGAGTGGCTCTTGCTTTGGTTTCTTTCTTTCAAGTGAAGAAGAGGGTTCTGCCACCTCTAGACCCCTTTGGTCTCCCTGGATTCCCACTTCCTCCTGTCCCTCTCTTTTCCTTTTCTCTCCCTCTTTCCTCATTATCACCCCCTCCCTGACCTCCTGTCTCAAATCCATACCTACCGTCTCCTCCACCAGGCCTTCTTCACCTCTCTCCTCCTGCTTTATTGCATCTGCCGCTGCTGCCTCTCTTCCCTCCACCTTTACCAGCACAGACCCTCCCCTGCTCTCCTCGGGCCCAGCTTGGCTCCTACACAAGTGGGTCCAGTTCCTGAGGGGCTGCAGCTGGGAGCTGTTCATGTAGTCCAGATATTTCCCCCTCAGAGTTACTGGGTGGTGACACTGCACGAAAACAGTCAACAGCTTGCCCCGAGAATGCGCAGCAGTCATCCATCTTTTCAGCTCCTCCATGCGACAGTCACACGTCCAGTTGTTGCCATGGAGATCCAGGTCGTAAAGCACGTTGTTGAAGGCAAAAATGTCCCCGGACAGGCTGGTGAGCATGTTGGTCTTCAGCTTCAGCACCCTCAGGTGTTTAAGTTGCGAAAAAGCTAAAGAGTCCACCTTGGAAATCCGGTTTCGACTGAAGTCCAGCTCCTCGATGCGCTCCAGGGAGTCGAGGAGACCGGCGGGGATTTCCTCCAGCTCGTTGCCGTCAATCAGAAGCTCTCTGAGGCTCGACAGCCCCTCCAGAGCCCCGCTGTCCAGGCGAGAGATCCTGTTATTGCTGAGGGACAGCTTAGACAGCCGTCTCAGGTTTTGGAAGACGTGGTTTCCGACGTGCTGGATTTCATTTTCAGACAGCAGCAGAGTCGTCAGAGCTTTGAGTTGGGAGAAAGTGAGGGCATTGCGCACGGCTGACTGCTTGTTGTGCGCCAGGTTCAGAAAGCGCAGGTTGGCGAGTTTGGAGAAAGCGTTCCTGTGGATGTGCTGCAGTTTGTTGGATTCCAGATGGAGATAATGTAGACTGGTCAAACTTTTAAAAACCGAGTCCTGCAGAACTTCGATGGAGTTGCTGTCCAAGCGCAGTTTAACAAGATTATCCAAGTTGTCAAAGAGCTCCGGTGTGATTTTCTGAATGTCGTTATTATTTCCATACAGAATAGTTAGTTTGTGCAGTGACTGTAAGGCCCCTGCGGGTATGTTTGATAAAAGATTATGTCCCACGTACAGCTCTTCCAACTTGGAGAGCTCCTCAAATGCTTTCGGGTGAATGGTTTGTATTTGATTGTACTGTAAATTCAACCTCACGAGGTTACTGTAGCGCGTGAAGTCGAAGGCAGAGATGTTACTAATGAAGTTTCCCCCAAGGCTGAAGATCAGCGCCTCCTCGGGCACTCGCGCGGCGGGTTTGGGCACAGTGCGCAAGCCGCGGTTAGTGCACATGAGGTGCTGCGGGTTCTGACAGTCACAGCGGTCGGGACAAAAGCTTGTCGCAGGCGAGGAAGAGACAAACCCGTTGAGCGACAGCAGGAAAAAGCACATCCCCGCCAGGAAGGTTTCGGTATCCATCCCCACAGCGCGGCTGGCACAGCCAGAGGCTGACGCGGCATTCGCTTTGTGTAGTTCAGGTGCAGTCGCCCCTCTCCTCTCTCACGCTGCAGATCGACCCGTCCATAATCCACTTGTTGCTCTGAAAAGTGGAAAGAAAAGGACTGTACTCATCAAGCACGCGGCTCCATCACTCAGCAGCATCATCTGCAGAGCGAATTAATTTGTGCAGTGCGCTCTGATGCTGTCTGAGGAAACTCACCTCCCCAGTAAAGCCTCCATCCCCCCAAGTGGTCATCTGCTGCGAATTACAGAGTTCCGCAAAAAAAAAAAAAGCAGAGTTCAGGCGCAGAACTTGCTCACACACACACACACACACACACACTGAAGTAGCCCCTCCCCCGCAACTCTGCGACCCTGCCAGAAACAGATGTGCACAAGTCTTGACTCACGAGAGCCAGAGCTTCGCGCGTGCACGCAGGTAATCAAACACACACACACACGAACTTCTACAGTGAGAGAGGAAGGGAGCGACAGATTGAGAAACCCTTTGACCGAGATTTCTGCGCGCCCCCGCAGCCACCGGGGGTCTGAGATTTGGATCGGATCCCTGGTATGGACAGAGCAGACAGGAAGATTTCCTTCCCACGGAATCCCAAGAGAACCCCGAAGTCTTGGATTCCCTCTCAGCAGGGTGCAGGCCGAGCAAACCCGAGTCACTAATAAAACAAGTTGAACAAATCGCTTAAGTTCATATTGTCAGTGGTTTTGATAAGCTCTGAAATATGACAATTCACAAAACAGCTGTAGCCTCCTGAACAGCTATGCAACGTGTTCTGCCAGTCAGAGGACATTAAACGCAACACTGCATACACAAAGCGAGTAAGTAACAATCAACACATCAACAGCCCGGTCTGCACTCTGTGGCCTACAGTAGGAACGCCATCATCGTGCAGCTTAACTGTAATTTCCCATTCTCTCATTAACGCGCCTTGTGTTGCCGGGGCCACGGGGAGCACAGATGGTTCACATTTTCAGATGTGGAATTCGGGTTGTGAAGTGTGTGTTAAGAATAGCGAGGAGAGGTGCCACATCTGAGTTAAACATCTCCAACTTGAAAGTGGGGAAATAAATAAGTGCAGGGCGCGTGGAGCACGTGAAGAGTTTGTGCGGAACATTTGCAGAATGAAGAATGGTTTTCTGCTGCATACATGGAGGTTTGGGTTCCAGTGCAGGCTGAAAAGCACATACTGCCAAGACATCTGCACATGAGGTAGAGCGCTTACCCACCGACATACACACCGTCTAGAACAGTTGCCCCAAAGCTTTTTGGACTAATGTACCTCCACAGCCCTGAGCTCAAGCACTCTTTATCGACACCACCCGTCATGTTTCCCATCATCTTTAACTGGAAGATATTTATATCGGGTTTTTTGCTAATTATTTAACAATTTAAACTATTTATCCATGACTTTTAACTCTTTCAACTGTTTGTTCATTCGACTTCTCGGCTCACTCTCTTACTAGTTTTCACGCACTCTAAATTGCAACCATTGGTCAGCCATGGGAAGAATAAGCAGTCATACTTCAGTCACACACACACACACACACACACACACACACAGAGAAGCCAGTGATGCAATGGTTTCCAGAGCTGAGCTAATGGATGACTGTTGTAGCTCAATGCATTTCCAGCACAGAGCAAAAGCCCTCAACTCTCCCGGATTGGCCTCATTCTCATGCATATCTACTGGTACACATCATAGGCAGACGTTATAGCTCTGTGTGTGTGAGTGAGTGAGTGTCTGTGTATAAGAGACAGAGAGAAATGCAACCCTTGGGGAAACCCCCTCTCTCTGGGAGGTCATTTCCTGTCTGGCCATTTCTCCATAGTATTCCTGCCTCTCTGCGTCCCTCTTTCCCTCTCGCTGAAGAACACACACATTGAGAATACGCTCGCACTGAGATTTGGCCTCAGACCCATGGTGCCAGTCCAGTTGTTTCATGGCAGTGGCCTGGTCTGAGTCAGGGTTGAAAGGAATATACAAAAGATTTCACCAGAATTGGTTTTCATGAAAGATGGAAACAGGATAAGAAAAGATAAAACAGTCTGAGGAAAGTGAGAGCAGGGGATCAGAGGAAGAGGAAAGTGAGTGCAATGTTAGACTGATGTAGACTGAGATTGTTGTAAGGGGAAAAGTGTTTTGGAGTTGACCCAGATACACAAAGAAGTTGGCACAATAGGCAGCATTGAGGACCCCGTACAGAGATGTCTGCCACTGTGCCTGCACACATTAAACGCTGCAGGCTCGTTTTGCCTGCCCATCGTTTCATCACTTCCCAGCGGGCCTCTCTCTGTCCAATCAGCCGGCCATATGACATTTCAGCAGAGAGAGAGTGCATGTGGGAGGGAAACCTAATTCCAACATGGAGAGAGAGAGAGAAGGGCTTGTATATCTGTCTGCACCTGAGTGTGCGTGTTTCGTGGGGCTGACAAATTTTGTGTGTGTGTGTGTGTGTGTGTGCGCGCGAAGGTATGTCTGCATGAAGTAAAGAATATCCAGGTCAGTGCAGGTTTGTGTGTGTGTGTGTGTGTGTGTGTGTATCATGTAAATGAGCTGATGCTGCAGCGTATGTAGGTCGTCTGGTAGAGTTACC
>JAVQJD010030175.1:0-19895 GCA_036023655.1 Nannoperca australis | reverse complement strand
AGTTAAGACTAGTTTAAAGTCATCTTCATTGAAAAGTACAGTGCTTTTCCTTCAAAAATAAGGACATTTCAATGTGACCCCAAACTTTTGAACGGTAGTGTATATATATATATATATTTATATATATTTGATCAATTTTCTTGAACGTTTTGAAAGGTTAGTAAAACTCACAATAAATGATCAATGATATGATAAATCTTGCAGCACCCTCGGCCTGTCCTCAAGGCACCCACTATGGGAACCGCTGGTCAAGTCCAACTGGACCTTCAGAAGTGCAAACAAGCTTCTCTGGAGAGCAATGGAATAAAAGATCAGTGCACTAGTTCTCAGGACTCCTTCAAGCAGTGCAGTCTTCTCTGCAGCACTGGGCCTGTATCTGTGTCAGCTCTCCAAGGAGCGGGCTATGCAGGGATCCAGAGGGTCCAGGTGAAAGTGCCCTTGTTACTGGAAAGAATGGTCCTTTGAGGTAGAGCAGTAATTGCAACACTGAGGCCAGGTCCGGAAATCAATCCCCCACATGGAGGGAGAAAGCCCCGCTCACTTATGGAGTCCATTCACCCTCTCTTTTGGGAACAAATTCGTCAAACTAAATGGCTTCTAGATTCCACTCAATGATAATATTTGTTAGCCCTTATTCAATCAAATGAATGCATAGTATAAAGGCAGAGCTTATTAAGAGCTTATTAAAATGCTCAGAAACAAGCGCACCCATGACCAACATTCAAGGCTACATTCAACGCTTTAGAATGTCTCCGCCCGTCCTCACTAAAACGCAACCCTGGAGTTTTTAAACTAAAACGGGACCAGCAGTGTCTACATTTTAGGGGCTAAACCACTGGAGTTGTCTGGCCAACAGTCCAAAACTCAAAGACTCTTCATTTCACTCTTCATTCAAAATAGTTCTATAATCAATGCAGCTCTATTAGCATTAGAATAGGTTTGTTTTATTCAAATCTTATAGCATAATATATTGGCGTGATTATTTTTATTAATTTCATTGCTACTGATTCACTAATGTGGCATTCAAATCTGCCATTTCTGATGAAAATATTTTTCAAGTAAACCCCTTTATGTGGTTGTGTACTATCGCATGTCATTACCAAACAAGAGACTATATGTAAATGCACATTTGTACCAGAAGCATTAATCAGCAGTCCTTCGTTTAGTTTGAAGCACCAGCATTACCTAATAACATTTAAACGTACATGACCGTATAATAGTGACTGATTGTTTCAATACAACATTGTAAAATGGCTCTGACAGGTTTTAGACTTGAGTCGATGCATGAACACAACATGAAGCACAAATAATGCTTTAAGATACAACTGGAGTTGCTATGTGTCTTTCTCAGGGTGGCTTCCCGTCAGGGTTGGACTCAGTCAGAGGGACCCGCCACCATGGGCTGGTCGAGAGGGTCCACAGGGACCGCAACCGCATCAACTCTCCCCATCGCAGACCCATCGACAAGCACGGACGGCAGATATCCTTTCAAGCCTAAATCAATGACGGGAGGAGACCTCAAAGGGAGATCAGTGATGTGGATGTGGGTGCTGTGGCTTTCAGGTGGTTGGTCTTCACTGTTGTTTTTTTATGGTGGTTTGTTTGTGATGTGGTTGCAAGCGTGACGACACTTGTAGGCAGCTGTTTTGTAGTTTTAGGAATAGAATGAGTGATTATACAAATTTGAAATGTGATGCAGAGAGTGCACTTTACTTATGCTTGTAATGGATATTGACAGTAGGAGATTCTTAGCATATTCTGAATGCTCACTCTGCCTGTGTCTCCATGTGTGTGTGTGTTTGTTTTGCATAATGCAAGTGTAGCAGCAGATGTGATTTTTATGAGGAAGCTGCAGAAGGGTCTAATTGTTGCAATGGTGGTAATACACAGAATGAGGAACAGAGGAGTGAGTGTTTACTCTCAGCAGCTACACCCTTCAATATGCATTTCCCCAGAAAATCCTCAGAGTTGCAGTGACAAAGAGCCGAAAAATCAATTTCTGCCAGATATGGTTGCAAGTTTCATTGTTTGTAGTCGTATCATTCAGGCTCATATTTACAATGCACAGCTAATCACCATGAATTTTGTCACCAGTCAGCTGTATGTGTGGTGCGTGTTAGACTTCATCACAGCTGTGTTGGTAGGCATCTCATGTAGTACAGGATAGAGACACAGGTTCAGCACAAAGCTCATCCGGAAGCTCACCCGGTAGAGCGTGTACCATTAAAGCGGAGTCCTTACTGCAGCCGGCTGGGTTGGATTCCAGCTCACACCCTGTGCTGCATCTCATTCCCTTTCTCTCTCCCACCTTTTCTGTCTTTGTCTATCATCACATAAAGGCAAAAATGTCCTGGATAAAAACCAATAATAATAATAATCTTTAGGTTTGAGTTGATTTAAGCACCTTGAGAATCATTACATATTCGAAGTGCAGGAAGACTAAGGTCCCAGACGTATCTGTAATTGTCTTCTTGTGCAGTTCCAGTTATAAATTTACATGATCACACAACAGTGGTTACTTCTTACAAATGATCATTAGAACTGTTGAGTTCATGGAAACACTAAATGCCGCACATTTCTGAGCCAAGCACACTACAGTGCAGTGCCTGTCCTGCATCAATAATATTACATTAACATTATTACGTCATTTTCTTCTGTAATACTTAAAAGGCTATAAATACTATATAGTTAATGAGTAAAGAGATACAAGGTCATGTATGTTATTCATTTGCAGGCAGGGCCGACGTGTTCTATAGACCGGGGTGACCTACATTGAGAGGGGCGCTTCACACACTTGACTGTTTCAAAGAGTTTCTGATTGATCAGCAGTGTCATTTAAATGAATTAAGACAATAGCAACAAGCTCTGTGGTTTGTCTTAAATGTTCTTTTTTATTGTGAATATGTGTATCACTGTGATGTATACAGCCTGGGCAGAGGGACTCCTATAGAAGTCTGCTCTTGTTAGTATAAAAAAAACAAAAACAAGCAGTTGGCTCATTTCTGTTTAGTGTAGAGTGCCACATTTTTCTGCCAAACCGAGTCTGAGAGAGTAGTAACCGAGGCCGACCCAACAGGCATTTTGTTGTATATGCCTGATCCTGGCCCGTCCTTCATACTCTGCTTGGCTACATTAATATTTACCGCCTGGGTGTTGCATTCATGCATTGTCACGTAAACACCAAACCCGAGCACTGAACAGAAAGCACCCTGAGAAAGACGTGTCTGAACCCGACCCGAACACCCGACCCTCTAATTTGGTGGGTGGTGTGGGTTCCACATATGGCATGGGTCCTGCACGCGTATAAATGGTGTGGTCAAAATCATGGTGCTAAAAAACACAGGACTGTCCAGTCAAACAAGGTATATGTCTGAGTGGACATCTCGCATCTCCTTCATTTCAAATTCAATGCATTTCAAACTCTGATGAAGGATGAGCACTCAAGCACGGCTAAAACCGACCCAAACATTTCTAAAATCATTGTTTGGTCAGACATTAAATAAGTTGAATTTTATAAGTTTGTATTAAAGTATAAAAAATGCTCTGGTTTATTATTTGGTGACAAATTGTTAATGTATTATTTTGAAGTTTGGTTAAAATACATCTTAAGTTCTTGGATGAACTCGGCTGCTAAACAGCGTTCCCATTGTAGCAGGTAAAAGAAGAGGTTCAGTCAGAAACCAGTCTTTCGTGACGTTATGCATACTATTAGTATGTACAACATTTTTTTTGGCCTCTCAATACTGGTCCTGCAACTTTAGCTCCACATCCCAGTGTAAGAAACAGGTCCACAATCCTTATTCACATTCCAAACTATACATACTTATTTCAAGGCTGACTAGTTAAACAATGCGGTCCTGTATTGATGCAGTAACGCCTGTGGGGGTAATTCTCGCAGAAACTAGCCTACTGTAAATGTCAATGAGCTCTTTTTTTGCTGTAAGATTTAAAAAGGTTTATTTGTCAGGAAAGCACTCACCTCAGCCGTAGCTTTTCTTGCAATCCTGGATAATATTTAGATTTAAGGCCCTTATCTAGCTGTTAACCACTATCTCCATTTCAAAACCTGAATGTGTTAAATAAATGTCATGCTCTCAAATTAAGACTTTAGACTATAACAGTATTGTTATAGTATTGTTTTGCATAGATACCTAAACTCGGGTATCTATCAGCACTAGTATTGAACAATTTTCAAACGATACCCAGCCCTTTTGCCTGTTAATGCTACATAAAGAAAAGACTTTGCAAATGTGGGCGCCCCCAGGTTCACCTGTTCAGCAGAGCTGGCCCTCTGTCCACTGAGAATCAACTGGCAGCTGCAAACTAAACCATCATCTGCTGTGGAGACTGGTCTCTATGATGATGACAGTGAGCAGCGTCATGAAAATGAAAATGTGTGGTGTGGCTGTGGCTTATCAAATAATAGTGCCATATTTTGAAAGTGGTTGGTTTAGATTGGTTAAAGAAATATGGGGTGATTTCTGAATTATATCCCAACGTTACAGTCCCTGCTTGTCTAGTAGTGTGTAGTTTCTACATCATGGATACAAAACTTCAACCTAAGCGCCATTTACAGTTTGGGGTTGAGCCCACCATTATAGTAAGAGCACATCGAGTCAACCAGTTCAGCAGGATTGTTCCCATTCCTCCTCCTTGTCTGGAGAAACCAAAGTAGTGTACACTTTGTTGTATTTGCATATATTTGAAAAGGAGCTTATCCCATGTTTTGTGTGAGGGGTGATGAGCGATGGCAGGGCTCCAGTCCTCTGTAAATCTGTCTCAGTACTGATAATAATTTGTCCAAGGCCTAAACAGATGCCGTGAAGAACATTGGGTGACCTCGTGTGACACCCAATCTCTGCTTTTAGCTTGTTTTTGTTGGTCGGTCAACATTATTAACAACCCTCTCTGAACAACTACCCAGAGAGGAGAGTGTTTCCAGAGCAGAGGAGCTGCACTTCCAAACAACTGAGAGTCACTGTCTGCAAGACAAAGCACCACCCTTCTGAAGTCCTGCCCTTCCACACACAATGCCAGGAACCCTGCCTCTATTCAGTAGTAAATCAAATAATGCTGTCATTGTTTCATTCAGTATTTGAAAAAGGCGGCTCTATTGTTCACACATCTTTTCACGAGCTTTGAGTGCGTGTGTGTTTACTATGTGAATGCTTTCTTTTCTCTTTGACCATGTTAATCTCTCACCATCTAAGATTTTACGTCATGCCTTTGAGCTTGGAGCTATAGTTGGAACACAACCCTTTTTCTCTTTTTAAATAAATAATTTTAGGCAGAAATAGACTACCGATGCTTTATAGTCTGATTAGAAATGTGTACGCTAGATATCTTCCATTTCTTTCTGTGTGGTAATGTCTAATAACATAAAACATTAATACATGTACTCTTTATAAAATGAACTTAATATGATGTTTTTGTATTTGTGCCAATAATTTCCTTAACTAAAACCTACATGGAGAGCTCTCCGTATGGAGCAGTGTACCTGTCTCCACCTCTGGACAACAACTGGAGAAGGTGAGTAACACGTCTGTTGAGTTGCTGACAGAATGGTTATTGTCTCCTCTTCTTCCTCTAACTAGATTATTTAACAACATGAACTGTTTCCTCTTGCCAGTCTGTTTCCTGTAGCAAGCCTCTCTGTGCCTGCTAGTATTGTCTTCATATCCACGCACCAGCTATCTCCATCAAACACCAATCAGAAATGTATATAATCAACGGATGTCCAGGGAGTTTTCATTATGTCTGCACAAATGTTTCATGTGGCAGGATGCTGTGTTAACCCTGGGAAGGCTGCGTCTACCTAAAGGTGTTTGACACATAGCCTTTTGCTTTAAAGGTCATGCCCAGCAGCAGTTGTCCTGCTGTTTAGGGATTTTATGTTGTCACAGCACCACCGCCCTGTGGTATCGAATGTCCACGTAGCAGAAATGCAATAGCGGTACCTGCTGCAAAATAATGCTGCACTAGCTGGCTTTAATGTGAACTGCATCATCTTACTTATTCCAGCTCTGCTTGTGTCTATGTGTATTGGTACACTGCTTTTTCTCAGTGTTTACAAGGGATTGAATTATGGCCCTGTGATAAAAAGCTCAGCCAAGCTCCTCCCCACTCACTCTCTTTCACTCTTGCTCTGTCTCCACACTTGTGTTTTGTATGCTGGATTGGCCGGCTGCCAATCACCCTGCCTTGTCTTCTTCCACAGCGCCGACACAGACACTCGCCAGGCTCCGTGTTGAGCGTACTGTAACACCTTGTACTGTAGAAGTGAATAAGGCCCACGCCCTCTCGTCATTGTTGACAGCACAAAACAGGCTGGCTCACAAACGCCCTCGCGGAGCAGCCAGACGTCAGTATTCTCAGGGTGGGTGTGTTTCTAGGACAGCCATGTGGCACAAAGCACTGAACGCAGACTCACGTTTAACTCACGAGCCACTTCTTTGTTCCAGACTGTGTTTCTCAATTAAAGATTGAAAGAGTATTAAAAAAATATTTTGTTTGTTCAAATGTCATGACGGCACATGCACGCTGCAGAGTGATGGACCACAGCAGTTTGTGACAAAATCAATTTTCATTGATTGCCATACAGTGAAAATGATGTTCATAACAGTCCTCGCACACAGTCTGTGATTTAACAGATCAAATCAAAAACCGTCTCCGTTTCTAAACAGGGCCCACCATTTATCTCAACTTTATTCTACCCTTGCTCATCTCACCCTTTTATTGTTTCTTCTCTTCCACCATTCCTCTACGATAGCCGTGTATATGTGATTGGCATCTGCTCTGTCAAGTCTCTGCAGGCCAAGCGCAGCCTCCTGCTCCAACCTGCAGCAGATTGTTGTCACAGTGTGTAACTTGGATAAACTTCCCCCTCAGCAGTGGATTTTGGCACACTTCACTGTCACAGGCAGAGATATACAATTTTCACGTTAGTGCTGACTGTGTTCCAACAGACAAGAGTCTGAAAGCTTGCAGAGCACACACATCCATCTGCTTAATGTCCACTGTCCACTTAGCAAAATAATGTTTTAGGTGAATTGTCTCTTGGGTTGGTTATAATAAGGTGTTGATTATGTATTGACCAAAGTTTGATGTGAGCAGCTCACTTTTAAAACGATGTTTGGATTTGATCTGTCATTGGTCTGTCATGCACATATCTGGCTTGCATCTTTTTTCTGCTGACTCAGCCAAAACAAACACGGTTGCTCCTGGATATTCACTTTTATTTCTAGTATCTCACTGGGCTCCTGCTATGTAAAAAGGCCAGTTAGTAAACCCTCCTGAAATTGTGCCTTTTGGGATCTGGCAGGATGTTTTTTCTTTTATGATTCGTGGTTGATTTACAGACTCTGGTTTTCACAGAGCGTGTGAAAGAATAGAAGGGATGAAGAAGATGGAGATGAGGATAGATAAAGCCCTTATAGACAAAGCAAGAACTAACAACCACTACCATTGTAGAACATTTGAAGTCAAAGGTCATATAGAAATGCAAACCAGACTTACCCCTGAAGAATTCGACAATGGGACTTCACCATCACACCGTACCATAGCAGTGCCACTGTTCTATTTCTAAAATACGATGTCAGTGCATAATCTCATTATTATAATAATAATTTTAGCATGCTAAATATGTCGGCATTAACGTTTTGAAAGTATGATCCCTGCATAATTCCCTGGTGTCGTGTGTAGACCGCTGGGTTCAAGCAGAAGTCCACAATTTAAATATGTGATTTTCAGTTTTCAGGAGCAAAATTGCACCACTGCAACCTGGTAATTCCACAAATGATGTCATGATTAATGTCATTTCAACATCAATATTTTGCAAGAGTGCTCTTGTCTTGTGAGCTGTATATGTGAGCAAAATGAACAGTACAGTAGCTTGCTTTTGCAGTGTTGTCGATTACTCTTAGGCTGCTGATGGATCTTAAATGCATGACACACAGTGGGAGGGGAAGTGGGAAATCAGAGTGTGGACTGAAGTCGAGCCAGATTAGGAAGGTTCTTCTTCCAGTAGCCTGCTAGGAAATCCCATTGTAGAAAATTCTCTGTTACACTCCTTTTACAGGACACTACTGTTAATATAATGTACATAAAAAACGTTTTGCTCTTGTCAAGAACAAATCAGTGCTTCATCTTAATACCCATCCATGGAAATGGTTTTAGGCTCTTGTTGTTGCAGTGAGAGGCAGACTCCCTGCTTGTCTGTCTCAGGAGACAGTGGGGCGGTAAGTTTTTACAACGCCAACCACATCTGCACTGCATTTCTATGGAGTGAATATAGTCTCAGTGTGATTTGTGAATGTATGTTACAAGATTTGTAACTGAAAATCAGATTGGTGAAAACGAGATTTAAAAATATTTTACTTAGAGAACTTTTAACTTTCTCTTTCAAAAAGCTTCCTGTGCTTACAAATGACTGTTACGCACGGGTCAGGTTACTTTTGCTGTCCCAGCTTTCCATCAGGACTTAAACTCTGCATGTATTTAAGAATCTGTGGAGCTGCAACCAGCGTTAAAATAGTCTAAAAATCCCAAAAGCGAAAGCAATCTGATCCGTGCGTAACAACAGACTTTTGGAAGCACAGGAAACTTTTCGAAAGTGAAAAGGATCTCATCTGAGAAGCTGAAGTTAAAAATAAGTAAACATTTTTCAAATCTCATTTTTCAGTTACACATCATGTAATACATATTTATAAATCATAGTGAGACCATATTTACTTCATACATTACCGCCAGTCAGCTCTGGAGAGGTGCCACATAGGTCTTTAACCATTTCATTGTTTTAGCTACCACAATCAGTGATAAGCTCTCTGCACCAGCTGCTCGAGCACTGACGATTGGCGTAGAGCAAACGTCTCGTGGACAAGGGGGCAGAGAGATGTGCAGTAAGCATTCATATTTCCAAAGGCACCATTTGTGGGTTAGTGTTTCGGTTGAAATTACATAATATTTTTACTGCTGTATGTTTATATTAAGATGAGTCACGCCAAGCTTCCCAGCCTCTTTTTAGATCAAGACTGTGAGGCAGTGGGCCGGTGCTAAGGGATTGTCAGGCATGACAGAAATGCAGGGGAACAGAGCTGTTCACATAGCCTTTAACCGCTCAGTGACCAGCAGTCTGGCCAACAGATTGTATCGTCTCTCTGGATGTGTTGAGGCTGTTCTTTATTTTCTAACATTTTTTATACTATTAGTGATTTCCCAACTTTGTCCATCTATATTGGGTCATGATTTTTTTTTATCCACCATCTGACTTACTGACAAAGTATAGTGCTTGCTCTGAGATGTGGCGTGTCAAAGAATATGACTATAAACTAGTGTCTGGGAAGATAATTTCTTGTAGGGGATTGGTTCCTGTGGTCCTGAGGCATCAGACCTGACTACAGCCTTGGATAGTGTCCCTTTTGGGAGACCATCTGTTTCAGGGTCAGAGCCTTGATTCAGTCCCACGCCCTTCTTCTCTTCCATTCACCCATCTTTGGCCCGCTATTCCTGTACCAGCCTCTCTCGGGACGAAATCTCAGACCGAGCTCTCTGTAGAAAGGCCTTCCAGAGGAGAGATCTTAAAATGTCCTGTTTGGGAGATGTGATGATTCTCGAGGGATTTTATTCTCCACCAAGGTGGTCTAAAGGCTGCTGTCCTATTAAAAGTGTTTCTCCTCGTAAACACTAATTTCTTTCTCACCATAACATCACATCACGAACTTACTGCCATTAGAAATCGTGCACTGCAGACTGTTAACCAAAAGCAGTGGTCGCATCAGATGTACACCGCTGCATGTACATGACTGTTCTTGCATAATAGTGGGCTGGTTTACCCCAGTTGGCCACCACATTGCACTATTCTATATCTTGTTTCCATATGCTTGTTAAATCAGTTCAACATAAATACACTATCCAGAATCTAGCAGGAAAGGTCATGATTATAACAAACATGTCACTGTGTCAGACATTTCTAAATATTGATATAGACTATTACACCCTACAGTGACAAGCATAGAGGCTGAAGCAGTTCATGTGACAAACATGGAGTTATTGTAGTTTGTCTGCCGTGTTTTTACACTGCTCATCAAATGTCACAGTGCATGCCATGAAAGGACACTGCCTCATCAGAGATGACCTGTGTGGCTGGAGGCCTACAGGCTTTAAACGTTGTATCAAAAAAAGGTCTCTCTTGTGGACCATTTGTATTTTTACAATATTAGTTGTACCAGTTAAAAAACAAAAAACAGGTCTGTGTACCTTCAGCCTAATGAAAAGTCAAGACCCCTTTTTCACTGAGCGCTTCAGAAAAATCCACTTCCCACTCCATTGTTTCAGGCTTTGACAATGACCCTTCACATCAAGTTGTTTACATGGTTTCTCTCTCTGGCCCACCGTTCACCAGAGAGCTGCTTGTGTTGCTCTTCTTCTCTCCCCATTAGATATTGGAGAAGAGCTTTTAACTGCTCCTCAGCTGCAGGTTTATAAACCTGGCTTGCCGTCATTCTTCTCCATATTTCTTTGCTCTGTTTTTAATTAATTCTCTTTCCATTTTCCTCAAATGTACAACGGTATTGTGCTGCATCAGAGTATTTTCCAGGGTCTTTCTTCCTTCCACACGTGTCGACACAAACTCATCATATTGTTTACAACAATATTTCCTCTCTTTCAAAAACTTTGTGGCAGGAGCCAGGGGTCTCTGCTTTCACCCAGTTAATTTGTCTGTCATTCGTTTCCTCTGTCTCTCTTTGAAGGGAACAGCAGCCATGGACTGAGGAAAAACGGCCTGGGTTTAGATTAATATCACAACTCAACAGGTGACCCTTGACACCCCCTCTCTCTCTGTCTCTCTCTCTCTCCCTCAGTCTATGTTTACCGCTTTATCCCTCGCTCACACAGCGGCCCAAAATTCTGCTCTTTGTCTTTTTGCAATCTCTCGACTGCATTACGTCCTGGATTCTATCCTTTGTCAATCTCCGCCTGATTTGTAACATCTCAGTAATCCCCTGCTTTCTTCCTTTGAAGCATTGAGATAGAGGGCCACAAAATCTCAGCAAAAGACTCTTATGGTCGGTTTTACATTCTTTTTTCTCCTTGTAGTTTTCCAATCATCTTTCCAGTTTGTTATTTCTGAAACATTAATCAATGCTTCCTCTCAAACTAACCCAGCTTTAGGACTCATGGCTCCTTTGCAGTATAACATCAAGGCTCTTTGTTCACATTTTCTTACGTTCATCCTTTTTACTTCCTTCTCCAAGTGTTGTATTTGTAAAGTGTTTCTTTTCTTTTCTCTTTTTAAAAGTTATACCTTTTTTAGTAAATGTTGGGAAACTTTTTTGCTGACTTTACCAAGAGTTAGATGAGAAAATAAATATAAATTTAAGCTCTCTGGGTTCAGTACAGAGAGCTCTGTGACGTGTTTATCTTAGCTTTGCATACAACCGGATGCTGTTATGCACCAGCACATCTAAGAGTCAGCTGGGCTTTATTCAGAGCTACAAACTGGTGTGAAGCCAGTAGGACAACAGGACTGCGTAACTGCTTGTTAAAACCAATATATTTTTATATATTTAAATAGACATATACAAAGTGCCCAAGTTCAAATTTTCTGATTACCTTTTTTGATACTTTACGTTGAGAAATGTAAAGCAGAAAATTAAGAAGCCACTCTTCTCAAATGTTAAAACTTGTCCAAACACCAGCAGTAAATAAAAAAAAATAAAAAAACTCAATTGATTTAAATAGCCACATGCATTATTGAAGAGAAAGTAAACAAGACTGCACGTCTGACGAGTCATCTGATGGCAACATTCAGTATTCTTAATACCAAACATTTGTAAGTGTTGATATCTGCTCTAACTACATGTTAAGGTGAAACACATCATATCTCATACACACAAATGAAAATTACATTGATCTCAGTTATGAAATGGGTTAAATAACACTATTATAATATCAAAATCAAACATTAGATTCTCTGGTGTAGGCAGAAGTCTAAATCTTATTGTCTGCCATGAATACTTATCGAAGCATTAGCCTTGTTCTATGTAAAACAGATGGCTGTCTTTAAGATAGCAATATAAAAACATTTCCCAAAACGTCAGTACTCGTAGTTAGAAATGTGTATATTGTAAAATAAAAAAAATGAAAAGAGGGAGAGGTGGAACATGATAAAACTCATAATAGTAGCTGGACTTGGGTTCACACGTAAAACATGGCAAATGTATTCAGTATTGGAATATTGCAGTTTCCTTAGATAATGTCTTGCATGCCACGTTTTGAATTTAAAATAGAACTTTAAAAACCCATATAAGCTGTTTATTCAATCTTCATTCTGATGTTTGCATATTTCCCATTTATGTAGCATTATTACATCACTTACCATTACATCTGCCCAGACAACCAAACAATTGTGTGATTTCTTTTTTTCTAAGCCAATTCTCTCTGTTATAATTGAAGGACTCCAGCCAAATCTGGCAGCTTTAAAAACATCTAAATTCAGATGGATCAAACTTGTATAGTCTGCTTACTACAGTTTGCTGCAACGTAATAGACGGAAAGTAGGAATGACGCATGAAAGAAGCCATTGAGTCTTAATGGATAGCACTAGAGAAAGCTCGAAGCTGAAGTGATATAGGACTCAAGGGTTTGTGTGGGTGTGTGCGTGTGTGTTTGAGAGGCTGGTACAAAGAGAAAAGAGGGGGCAAGTGTACGTTTCATATTAGATATAAACAACCAAGACGAGGCTGATTTGAAATCAAATAATCTTTTGTAGCTGTCAAAACAAAAACTTGTCACTCATTTAACAAAATATTTGACATGTCATGACAGTTGCACCCCTG
This sequence comes from Nannoperca australis, assembly GCA_036023655.1. NCBI lineage: Eukaryota > Metazoa > Chordata > Actinopteri > Centrarchiformes > Percichthyidae > Nannoperca > Nannoperca australis. The sequence continues at coordinate 7,059 of JAVQJD010030175.1, read as the reverse complement.
TCAAATCAATTTAAGCTGTTCGAAAATGACATCCCTGAACCTTTTTTATAAACTGCATAAAAGAGTCAGAGTTGTCAGTTTCGCTGAATCAATACAATTGGAGATAAGAAACCATAGCAAGTGCTTTTAAGGTGATCATTATTTCATCACTGAGCCAAAATGTGTTTTGATCACAGACTGGTAAACATTCAGTCCAGTGCTGTTAGGATGTTTATGAGTAAAGGTCAGTGTGAGCTCGCAGATGAGTGCAGCTTGTGTGGAGGCAGAGCAGGAAGCGGGATGACTCACTGACCTTACGGCCCTGAGAAATCCTCTGCCTCTGTCCAAGGTGCTGGAACACTTTGCATAATTTTCCTCTTCCTCCTCCTCCTCTTCCTCCTACACAGGACCAACTCAGACTCCGCTCTCCATACGAGCGTTATGAATCCAAACCCACAGGACCCCTTTGGCATGAACCAGCAGATGGGCCGAGGTCCTCCCCAGCGCAATGGTGAGAGTAACTCTCTCTCTCACTCACACACACACACACACACACACACACACACACAGTTGTAGTAAATCCCGGACGAGCCCCCAAGTTATGTCCTGGAAAAACTGAAGTTGAACAAAAGACACTAAACACTTTGTTGGTTGTACAAAAATATATTGTACAATAGGAAACAATCAGAAGTCATCAGCTATCTCAAAGAGAAAATACAAGAACACAGCTCTTTATAGCATTCTGGAGACAAAGAAAATGCTTTCCATTGGTCAGTGTTCCTATAAAACCTATAGGAACTTTCAAAAACATACCAAGATCCTTAACGCACATCTGGAAAGCATAAAAACATCTCTATAACATGTAGTTGACCTTTTGACCTCACGTTGAGTCATGTCGCTCAGCATACACACAGAAATTTAAAGACATGAACTAGGTGAAAGTTCAAAACTAGAGACATGAATCAAACTGGAACTTTTAACTAATTATATACACAAGCATATAACTACAAAATATTAATAAGTACACAATGATTATGAATAGATGATTCACGTAAATAATAATAATAAGCAATAATAATGCTTACAACTAAGTTTACTTTCACCACACACACTCAAAACACAAGATACTCACTCTTAGATTTCCTCTTAAGTTTACGGTCCCATTAGTAATCCCGGAACCCATCAGCTATCATGCAACCAAAGCCTGATCAAATGTGATTGGTCAATACTACTCAGACTACAAACAAACTACTACACATTCTGCATTCTGCATATTAAATTAAAGTTTATTTATATTGCGCCATATCATAACAAAGTTATCTCAGTGCACTCATTTGCAGGTATTGTTTTGCTTGTTGTTACTTCACTTAGTTGGTTGTGCAGAATAATGTACAGTATGTTTAAGTTTGACACTAGAAGACTTTAAGAAGTGATGCACGTTACGAGCATGTCACATGATGATCACAACAAGTGATCATCAACAAGCCACCCCATGTCCAATATGCAACACAAGTGGAAACTTGAATCACAATATTCTAAGAGTTTTAACAGGATCATTTAACTTCTTCTGTAGAAAACCCACATCAGACACAAATTATTCTTCAAAGCAGAGTATTTCTTTTTAAAACATGTCTAGAGGGGATCTTCAAGCTTGATCTAAACCATGAACTGTCCTACTAGCAGCAACTTGATTTTTACTTGCAAGCAAAACTAAAATATAAAAGATATAATATAAAAAAAATATATATGATTAGATGTTTGCCATAAAATCTCTCCAGACTAAAGTAAAACAAGTCATTCATTGTTATCATTGCCTGTTAACAGAGCTGTGACCTTACCTATCGTTATGGAAAAAGATCTCACTATACTGATTTCCGGTCTGGCTGCATTGGATTAATTATTCACTGGGGAATTAACATTCTTAATAAATGTTAAATGCTCTCTTAAATATTTCATGCCTATGGTAGCTTTGCAGCCTCTATTTTGGCTTTTCATCAAAAAGAACTACTACATAAAATAATATATTAACATTTTTGCGTGAGCTTGTTTTGGGTGACAGGCAGCTAAACCAGAACTTGGTCTTGCATGTGTTGCTGACCTGCTGTAACACAAACCTGTGTTGTTTCATGGAGTGAGTGTGGATGAGCACGAGGAGCAGAGCAGACAGGATCTAAAAACAGATGAAAAGCAGGTAGAATATTCACAGTATGGCTTAAGCACCGCCAACAAGGGCAGAAAAACTGCCTTAAGCAACTAATAAAGACCCACTTGTGTATAGAGACACCACCTCCTACACTAATGCAGTGCATTAAACAGTGCAAACCGCTTAAAGCAGTCACGGTTACAGTGATGAACTGCTTATATGGATCAAAAAGCATCGGACACAATCATTCCTATACAAATGCTGTTTAAGAAATGTGCTGTTATTAATCAAGTAGTCCTCTTGCTTACTTGTTTATTTGGGGTCTTTTCTTACATGAAGGTACAGACGGTAAATCTTTTTTCTTACTGTACTCCCATGATACTTTGCCTCACAGTAACACACCTTCTCCTGGCTGGCTTTATGAGGCCAGTGCTGAGTGCACATTGAAATGATGACGAAAATAGATTTTTTAATTTTAATAGTTAAAATTTTCTCTCAGGTTGGTGTTCCTTTTGCTACAGTAAGTACTAAACCAAGTACAGTCATTTAATTAGTACTTTCTTTTTTTACAGGAAACAACTGTAATGTATTTTGAAACGGTCAACAAAAGTCAGTAAATAGCAAAGCTGTCCGTTTATTACTTTACATTCATGTAATAAATGTACAAATGTCCATTAGATGGTAATCTGCATGACAAATGAATAAGACGTGATCGCTATAAGCTGTTGCACTGTTCTTTGAAGCGGAGGGTGCAGCCTTGTGAGAGCAGAACTCTAGGTCACCAACATGTTTTTAAAGTACATACCCTCTCAGTCACATGCAGGCTTCTGCTGTACTGGGTCCATGTCATAGTAATCATGCTAGTTTATGGTGTTTGTGTTTCTGTTCCTCTGGTCATTTATTAACCAAGAACACAGTCCATCCAGCTAGCTGCTTTTTAGTCTCGAAAGCCACTCTGGCCTCAGTTGCACAAATCACCATCAGGCCATTGTTGGTTTAAAATGTTCTGTTTATACCTTTTGTAGTTGAATTGTTATTTGTCCAAAGATGGAGATGTAAATTCATCTTTCTCCCTCTCTTTTCACACTCTCTGTCAATTCCCTGGCCTCTCTCCTGAGCTGTTTCCATCCGAGCGTCCAGTGTGTTTTTGACAGTGTTTATCACATTTGTCTGATCTCAGTGCTGATGAAGTGTGGAGTGGATGAGAGAAGTGCTCCTACATGGGGATTACTGCTCACTGTGTTTAGCCAACAAGTTTAAACAGGATATTGCCTTAAGATCTGGGCCAAGTATGAGTTTTATGTGGCTTACAAAAATAGTTTGATTGCTATGTCCCGTGTGTATAGGGCTACTAATGATTATTTTCATCAAGTAAACTTCTGCAGAAAACTAAGAAACCAATTCAATATTCAAATTTAAGAAATTGGAACCAGTGAATTTTTGTTTGAAAAATTATTTGAATGATTGATCAATTATTAGAATTGTATATACATACATTTTTTGTCAGTTGACTAAAGGATTAATCAAATATTTGATTCAGCTCTATTTTTGTGCAGAGCCTCCTTCAGTGCAGAGCTAGAATCAAGCCATTATAGTTAAACTGTATGTGTAAGGAAATAATTATGGCCCAATCCCACTTCCCCACTATGGCCCTTCTAGTTTTTGGAGAGCCCTCGACTGGGTAGTGGCCCTTCAGAATGAGGTTGAAATCTTGTCTCTGTAGACACCACGCATTACGTTGTCAGTAACTGAAGATGGCACGCCAGGGGCAAGGAGTTAAAGATGAGCGTTTGCATTTTTCAAGTTTCTTATACGAGATGGGGAAATAACAGTACCGTCACTCACAAATCGCCATTTACACACTCTGTTGACATCGTGAATAGAGATTTTCCTGAAATGCTTGTTGTAACAATTAAATTACATACTTCTTTGCATCTATGTTAAATTAGATAGATATTCCAAAAGATTAAAACAAATCTGCATAAATACTTCCAAACTTATGGGCTTATTTCCCTGTTCCATGCTACCCTACCTCTGTTCGCAAAGCAGTCTGGGAATTTTCTTCTACCGCTCTGTTTGGAGTCTGCATCTGAAAACGCTCTGTTTGAAAGGCCATTTGAAGGGCTGGATGACCACTACCCCTCAATCCCCAAACATGGTGGTGAACTGAGCTGAGTGTGGAGGATCACATGGTTTACACAGTACAATCTTCTTGTACAGCCTGCTGCATATAGACCACAAGAACATACCACACATAACTGTACTGGTTGTATATCCTTACCACCTCTAAAAGAGGCTATGAAACCAGACTGGTTCATGTAAAGGAACGAGCAGCGCAGCCTCATCGCTTCACTGTTGCCATCGCAGGGGTGCAGAGCGCTGTGGAACCCCAGGGCCTCGTTGACACCTCTAAAGATTTCAGCGGGTTTTGAGTGGTGTTAAGCCCTGGCTGATTAAAGAAGCATCTAACGAGGAATTACAGCTTTGAGTCACACTGCCGGGGTGGAAACACTTGGAGCAGAAGAGTTCAGCTAGAGTCTTTTTGGCGTGATCTCTTTTCTGCCAGTTGTTAGTAATGGAAAAGGAGCAGCGTCAGTCACAAGAAATCTAATGTTACCTCTGCAGCTGAAAGGCCTCTGATTACTGCTGTGCTCTAGCAGTAAACCTCACCATTTAAAACACTAACATTGAGTGCATTGCGTGGTGTAACTGATCCAGCCAGGGACACAAGCCAGCCATTTTCCATCCCAGTTGTCCTGTTTCCGTCCCAGTTGCGCCTCTGCAAGCAACAGCGAGTAGACACCTTTGAAGTGAAATGTAAGGATGCCAGATTGTTGTATCGCCTCATTGTCTCATCTGTTCCAGCAGCCGAGAAGCTGCCTCTCAAAATGAATGGGCCTCAGAGAGACGGAGAGCATGTAAGGAGAAGGAATAGGTGGGCAGTGGTTTAAAAGCTAATGTAAGAGCTTGAGCTCAAGCCTGAGCAATGAGGAGACTTGAAGGAGACATCAAGAGAAATATTTTCCTAATATGTAACATAGTGTACTGGAAGTGTTGTTGCTAAACACAAGAGTTAGACACGGAAAAGTCAAAAGTTAAAAGGAAGAAAAGACAAAGGCATGTGTATCTGGCATCGGGTCTACATCAAGGGTGAAGAGAAAAACAATGGCCCTCCCTTAATCTTCATCAACTTATGAACCCCCCACCCAACTTCTCTCCTCATCTGTGTGACTAATAACATGATGCCAGATGCCCAGCTGTTGTGTTTATGAATTGCAGTGCATATTCCAAAGAGCCTGTTTCTGTCAGAGGGACTGATCATCGTGCCAGACATCCCAGGATTATTCAAACAGCTGGTTAATATCGAATATCCTCTAATTTTCATCTGCTTGTGTTTTTGTGTCTTTCTCCATTTCTCCATGCAGCTAGTGTAAATGAGGCTGATGTGGACGGCTCCGGAAATGGTGAGTTGTGAGTTGCACTTTCCTTCAGTAGTCAAGAGGAGATTTGCATTTTCTGTAGAACACTTGTTTAATTCAAGCACACCTTCTTCTCTGCAGTCTTCTCCTTCCCCTCCCTGACCAACGATGAGAGTCTAATAGGTGTCAGTAAGCCCCTTCCCAAGCAGCTGTGGGAGGCCAAGAAGGTGAGAATGTTGCTCTCTTATAACTTATTACATCAATGCCTAGTTGATGTTGATGTTTGAGGTATGCTAACCTCCGTATAGAAGCAGATTGTTATCTGCAAATCCTGGCCTTCACTGCTTTCACTTGTGGGTGCATTGTTGCCATCCTGACAATGAACACTCCAAAATAATGACTGTAATGATGTGATCAGTGCACAACATCATGTATTTTGAGAATGGTCACAGTGTCAGATTAGGTAATCGTGACACCTAAAACTCCTAACTCGGCAGAGACATGCCAGACTACACGTTGAACCAGTCTTTCCTGTGTGGCTATATAAAAGTGATCAGGCAGGATGGGCCAGAAACAAATTTCAGGGATTGGGAATGTCAACAACCACGGCAACATATTTTAATCCTTGATGCTCATTTTCACAATCAATATTTTATGGATCCAGACGTTTTCTTTGTTTAGCCAATCCTGGAAGGAGGCATATTTTTGCTGATGTGGAACACTTTGTAGTGTGACAATTTCGGACCGGAGGAACCTTCTTCATAGTTCTAAGAACAGTTGGAGAACTCCTCCCCTTTTTATTGTGTTCGCACAGCAAGAACTGGGAACGATCGCCGTTTTTAGCTCTTACTTCAGAGTAGGTACTCTCCCAGCACAAGAGGAACCTTGAGTGACATAAGTGTACAGTGATTGGTCCAGCTCATACGGCAGCCTTAAAAAAATGGACCCACAATGAAGTCCAGGCTGTATTGAGTGTAAAAGCAACGTGGGAAATGCAACGCAATTGTGACTCGTCAAAGCAAAATATAAATATCTTATATGTGATGTTGTGGGTGACTAGCCAGCTGGCTTACGCCATCTCAGCGTTCCTATTGGAGTCCCCAGAACAGTTTGATCCAAAAACACCTGTGGATTTCAGGTGATTTGGGTTATTACAGAGAGCAATACACTTATCTGATACGCAGGATCAGTATCAGTGCCCATACTGAGCTCAATTAGCAGTATGGATTGGATGGATTGACCATGACATGACTAGTCCACATTAAATACAATTTCTTTGTCAGTGTCATAATATATTATATATATATATATATTCGATGTTTCCACCATAATATAGGCATATTCATTCAGTCACAGCGGGCTGGCAAAGCAATAATATATTAGGTATAGGTATTAGGTATTCAAGAAAAGACTAAAGACTCATTTGTTCCGGGAATACAACAGCACTTAAACGTCACATTGTTTATATAAGTATAGCATATTCTAAAATATCATAGTGAAATGATATTGCTAGTCTGA